>SMGT01011869.1:133049-148361 GCA_004794575.1 Lanistes nyassanus | reverse complement strand
GGGGGGGGGGGGGGGGGGGGGGGGGGGGGGGGGGCTGGCATCCGTTGGCCAAGAATGACAGTTGGGTTCCCTCCACTCTTCTCAATGAGGGCAGAGGGCTCCTGAAGCAGTGCACCTAGTGAGGGGGCCCTGCCCTAGGATCTCCAGCACTGGCATCTCAGGCAGGCAGCCTGTCTCATGCATTGGACGCGTGGCAGCGTTGCTCCTGCAGTACTTGGGTGCTTAATGTGATTCGGGTAGGGTTCTTCCTGCTGCAGGACAGGTTCACCGCTCCCCTGGCTTGAGTTCCCAACCTCTTCCAGTCCCCAGTTGCCTTGCAAGCCCAGGAAGCTCTGGACTTGGCTATGGCAGCCCCACTGCGGTCAGCAGTGATGGAGGATGTTCACTTCCCCTCCAGCTTCTGCTTCCGTCTGTTCGTGGTACCGAAGATGACCAGTGGTTTCCTACTTGTCCTGCACCTGTCCCCTTCAACCGCTTCCTTCACAAGGAAGACTCCAGCCTCATTCTGAGAGTCTCTATGGCACGCTGATTTCCTCATGTCCTCGGACCTGACCGACGCATATTTGTCACAGATATTTTTCGACAGACAACAGCGAGAAAAGTTTAGTGAGGCTAGTAAGATAGTTTGTATACGATAGAGTGTGAGTGTGTAGTTTAAATAAGGCCGGGTCCTTTTTAGGAAAATACATCATCTCGTCTTGTGTTTGTATTTGTGAGGAGTAGGATGCAAGATGAGCACGCCCCACATGCCCTTGGTCGCTTGGTGAGAGTAAGGTAGAGTGGCCGAGTGGTGTGTGACAGATTTACAGCCTTTATTTTTAGTGACATTTTGTAATCTATTCAATATCTTGTCACATGTGTTGAGCGCTGCCAGTACTTTGTTGGGGTTGTTCACATTGTTTAAAGAATAATGAGCACATTTCAAAACAATCTTTAATACCATCTCATCAAATGCATTAGTCTTTTGAACCCCTATGATCATTACAATAATAGTATGCTGTTTACATCTTTGAAAAATCCAGTTTAGGATAAAAATAAACCCAAAAATGTTTACTTGAACTGGTGTTGAGCTCATAGATGTTTTTGTTAGGGTATGTACTTGTACGAGAAATGGTGCCAACAAGGTTTCACGGATCCCATACATGTATAGAAAGCAAGGAGAAAGAGCTGTGTTTGTCAGTTCACTTAACATTCGTGTATAGTTCATTGTTCATCGTGGTGCTTTCATCTGAAATGAAGTAGATGTAATGGGGTTTACTACTGCTATAAATATTAGAATTAAAATACTTGCTTGGCACTTCCCACTTCACAATAGTTTAGATGGTGACCTCAATATGATTGAGCTATTATGGTTTAGGTTTCTTTGGTTGGTGAATTACTGACCATGTTGCTGATCTCTGTGATAAACCGTTCATGTGTGTTGCAGCCCCGTACATGGTGCGAAGTTGCCCCTTTCTCTCTCCTTTCTTTTGGTCATCCAACTGTCCTGATATGCACCTAGTTTGCGACTGGACGTTAAGCAACAAACACCCCCCTTGGTCATCCAATTTTCATGCTTTATCTAAGTCAGCATCCTTGATCCTGCCCTCTTTATGAGTGGTATTAGAAATGTGTCATTAGATTCTAAATTGTTAAGCCCTGTCAGAATTTAACGCTCACAAACTGATGCAAGATTTAGTAGTCAACATCTTGGACCTATTTTCACTGCAGGTGAGAAGGATCATGCAGGTGGTGTGTTTATATAGTGTTCAGATTATCAGTTTGCAAATGTATTATTGATCCCCTAGTCATGAATGTCATTGTTAACTTTTCTTTTGAAGGCTCTTGGTGTGCTTTACCTGTCAGACATGCTGGTCAAAGAGGCAGAGCTCTATGGATGCTTTGACTGTATTCTGTTTAAAGGTAAAGAGTTTTACCTCGGATGAAATACACTGTAATAAATAAACAGCAGTATTATCAGCACTTCCTGTCCCTAAGTTTGTTTTGAACCAGATTCAAAAGCATTGATGAGGATAAACGATGCTCGGAATAGCAGGCTCAGCAGGTTTGAAAACCCAGTTCTGCATTTAAAAGGATGACTGAGTGGAAGAAGAGGGGTGATGTAAGGGGGGGGGGGGGGGCAGTGAGTGATAGCCAGGTTTCAAGTGTGTTATCACTATGTCTCTTGGTGGCATGTTCACTTCTGCATGCAAACAAGCATGTTTTTGAATGTATTTTGCTTTTGGCTTCAGCATGAGTGATTACATGCAATTGTTTCCAGTTCTTGTCTTTTCAGTGTTTTTTATTTTTTTTTACAGTCTATCTAGTGGCTTATCTCTGCAAACGTGTTGGTTTTCTGTTAGGGGTTTCTTGTTTTTGCAAGAAGAGTGCTAAGACGTTTGCTTTAGTTTTGCCACTTGATACATGTATAAAAGCGTAGAAGTATCTGAGTGATTTATAACAGCACAAAAATCCTACAGTAATATTCTTTATGCATATTCTGTGTATTAGTTGGTGGTTTATAGCAAATTGCAGATCAGGTAGTTCTACATTCCTTATGCCTGTTGAGGGGAAAACATATCTTACAGGGCTTCTAAAAGTGAACATTTTGCAGCTGCATGTAAATGACTAGCATTCAGTGTCTGCATTCTAGGTCAAGCAATGGATGACGTTATGGATGCAGCACCAGACCAGGCATCTCCTGCACAGGCACAGCCACAGCCGCAGGTCCGTAAGGAGTTCCCAGAAACATGGATCTGGGCTTCTGGTCAGACTGAGTAGGTAGTCACTGACAATTTTTGTGAATTCTGTTGAATTCCGTTGAGAGGTTGAGGGGAGGTTACTTCTGAGATTTTGAGTTTGGTGCTGCTGCTAAAGTTGTTATAAAGGGGTTTCCCTGGCCTTACCCACCTTTTCTGAACTTTCAATGCTATGGGAACCAAGGTCCCATTGCTAGACCATTGCACAGGTCTCCTGTCTTTGCCAAGAATCAGACTCAAAAAAGTTTTTTCCCCTGGCCCCGGGATTTGAAATTCAGTACCTCCGTCTCTTTTATGGTGTGTTAAGACTACAGGTTTGCATTTTTAAAAAATGTTGTTCCAGAATTCTCCTGTTCCTCCAGTTTATTGCTGATTTTGTTCTGTTGTCTTATTCTTGCTGTCATATCATTCTGTTTCAGCTGTGTTGGGTTTAAAAATAAATCGTCATTGTAATTGAAAGCAGTAGAGTTGGAGTTTATGTTCACTCATAGAATTCTGGGGGCAGAGTGGTGAACCAGATGAGAATTGCATTGTTTGTGGTGAACAGCATATCTGACAAGTGTTGGCATCTATTTTATGTTCAATACACTTGCAGTGTCAATGGACGGTACACCTATCAGGGCAAGCTGCCGGACTCCATTACATCATGGATTATCAGTGCATTTGCTGTCATGGGAAACTCTTCACTAGCTGTCAGCACTCAGCATGCAGAAGTAAGCAGCTTGAGATCTGTATTCAGTCACAGGGCCTATCTCACCACTGTTGTTGGGTTTACATAACTTCATTCGCACATGCAGTACATTAATGGAGTTTATAGTTATAACCATGTGCCTGTATGTCTGGCAAGTTCCTCTTTCTTTTCATCCCTTTTTTTTTATCTCATGGCTGTACCTTGCCATGACTTAATGGTTGCTATCAAGACATCCAGCATACACACAGAGAGAAACTGCTTCAGTTCATTGCTCATCTCTGCGACCTTCATCTAGAGACAAGTGTAATAGTGTAGGTTGTAAGGTAGAACTGTAAACTGGTCCAGCCATGTGATAGCAGAAGACAGCAAATTCCATTGCTCCAACTAGGTTTAAGTTATTTATGACTACAATTTTAAAATAATTCTATTTCTTGCAGCTGCAAGCATTCAATCCTTTTTTCGTGTCACTGAAACTTCCATACTCAATACGGCGCACAGAAAAGTTTGAGCTACGTGCCACGGTCTTCAATTACCAAGAGGCATCACTAAATGTAAGCCCCTTGTTATGGATCTCAGGCGAGGACTTGATGTTTAGAGGCACCTGGGAAGTGCAAAAGTGTTTGCATCGAGGGTTGCAAATACTTATATGTATAGCAAATACCTTCAGGAATTGAAAAGAACAGAATATGACTGTAATCTTATGATGCAGAGACTAACATAGATCATATTTGTTTTAAGTTTGCAATCTTTAAAATAGTGAGAAACTGGTAGCCTTTTATGCATTTAACACTGATATAAAAAGAAAATGTTACCCATTAGAGCCCAGAATGGGTTTTGCAGGTTGCTGTTACACTGTCTGAGTCTCCTGGAAACTTCACAATTGAAGGTGGCAACATGAAAACTATTACAGTAAGTTGGTAAATATATAGTGAGATGTGTCCAACATTCTGTAGGTCTTAAAACTTTAACACACATACACACACACCCCATCTTTCATTTTTTAGCTGTAGACTTTTTTGGCAGTACATAGGAATTGAAAACCCTGGTTCTTCTCTCAGCAACACCACCCTCCACTCCCAAACCCCTGCACCCACCAAAGCATGGATTCCATGCTTCCCAGTCTTCTAACGCTGTGTCTGTGAGTCCTTCTTTGTAGGAAAAATAAATGAGAAACCATGGACAAAATTGTATAAATATTGTTGTCATAAAATTGTCTGGAGAGGCCTTTTCACTTCTGGACATTTCTACATATGGAGTGGAGCTATAAACAGTCTTGCCATCACATTAACTGGTTTTTGTTTTAAATAGGGACTTTAATAATGCTGTTCAGTGCTTCATAGTGATTAATAGAAATTTTATCATGGCAGCTTCTTGTAGAATAATTTTTTTTAGCATTAAAAAATTTTTTTTGAAAAAGCAAATTTCATCATTTCATGTGGTGTGAAGTGACATTTATTTTTAGTATCAAGACTTGTGTCTGTGATGCTCAAGTTAGCTCTGGCTGACATGCTATCATTACAGACCCTCTTTGCAGGTCAGGAAAGGACTGCCAGCAAGTGTGGTATTTCTGGTTATTGCAGAGAAAATTGGAACCATTACTTTTGCTGTGAAAGCCAAAAGTGAATCACCAGTTCTCATTGATCAGTTGGAAGAGAAGCTTATTGTCAAGGTCGGTTCAGATTTTAATCAAGTTGTTCCTCATCCAGTGGGTGCAGAGGCAAAGAATGTTGCTAGACACTAGACAGCTTGGATAAGGATACAGGCATTACACACGTATAGAAAATATCAAAACTGTATTTTCCTTTTGTGGTCATTTGTCAATGATCCTCTGAAAGGCTAATCTGCCTCACCTCCCCGTCTGAGAGCTTTCTCCAGACAAACCTGTCCTTCCTTCCTTTCCTTTTCTTTCCCTTCTTTCCTTCCTTCCTTGATTGATGCTCTCTGAACAGCCAGAAGGCTTGGAAAGGGTGCGTGCCAGCACTGCTCCCATCATTCTCAGTGCAAGCCAGCCAGAGGTGAACAAAGAATTTACATTTGACTATTCACCATGGACTCTGAGCAATGTTGTTGAGGGCTCGCGCAAAGCTCAAGCTACAGTGACAGGTACATTTGGTTTAAATTTTAAAAAATGGTCATAACGTTTTTTTTTCACTCAGTCCTGCTGCAAGCCTCTTAGCTTGTGCCTCCCATATGGATGCACAGTTCTCAGCCTTTATCAAAAATTCATAAAAAATGAGCAAAAATGATGGAAACTTAATTTGAACTGTGTTGTAAACATCAGTAAACAAACAAACAAAACCTCTTGCTTTTACCTTGTTTCTTGGACCCTGCTCTGATATTTGTAAAAACCTTTGAAAGCAACACAACTGAAGTCGAAGTAAACATCATAAATTTTTAAGACAGTGTCATTTTCCTCATCGCTGTGTGCATTGAAAAATAAGTCTAGTGTTTCCTTGAGTGAAAGGGCAGGTGGAAGCAGGCATTTTTCACTCGCATGTAATTATGGTTGAAAAATGGTCTCTAATTATTTCAAACAATATAAGGGAAGTAGCACATGAAAAATCATTCAGCTTTCGAATTTAAGAGTTCTTTACCTTAGACCATTAGCCATTCCCTCCTAATTAAATTCCCAACAGCATGTCCGAAAATTTCAGACATGCAGCAGGATTGAGATTAAATAATCATCTGATTTTAGCGTCAGTGTTAAAGGATTTACCCACATTTTTTGCTGGTCTACAATGCTGGTGGCATTTCTTGAGAGAATGCAGCTGCTCATGCTGTTTAATAGATCTATATAAATTTCACTTCTCACACCTCCATCTAAAAGCATTGATATATTTCATATCATATCTCAATCCCATGACCTAGAAGGTCATAGACGGGATACGCAGCTTCCGACAGTCTGTGCCATCGTCGTCTGTCATCTGTCTGTACATTTCCTGAACCAGCTTTGCCTTTCTTTCCTTCTGCCTTCCATTGTGCTTTGCAAGATGGCCTTAGCAAGTACAATATATATATATATTATAAACGCTGTACTTCATAAGTAGAAAACATATGTAAGACTTGTAGAAGAGGTATATAATGGGTGATGTTTCCCAGTGCTTAGTGGTTGCTACCTGTTCAGGTGACATGATGGGCAATGCCATGGAGAACCTGGACAAGCTGGTGAGCATGCCCACAGGGTGTGGGGAGCAGAACATGCTCACCACCGTGCCCAACATCTTTGGCCTCAAATATGCCAAGGCTGTCAACAAAGTCCGGCCTGAGTTTGAAAAAAAGACCCTGGACTACATGTCACTGGGTGAGTGGCAAGCTCAGGCACCCTGCGATGCTGGATTATCAAATATGCTGGTGTCAAGAGGTTAGCTCAGCATCAAGTTGCTCAGGTTGCATCTGACATGTTTGTAAATCTCAGAAAGAGTCGAGCTTGTACATGCACATTTTAGTACCCCTTTCAGGCAAAAAACAACAAGATGACATTTGAAGCAAATGGATTTGTCCTCCAGGGCTCCCCATCAGTTTTTGTGTAAAAAGTACTGTACTCCCTCCTTTGGATTTTAAAAGGTAAGCTTACCCTCACAGAAAAGTTTTAAAAAGTAGATCTCTTAACAGGTTTTGAATTTTATTTGTAATATACTGAGCATGCTTGTGGTTGGCTTAATGTTCTTGCCCTGCAAAGGCTGACTTTTGAAAATTAGTACTGAACCAGCAATTTTCACCGCTGTTTTTTTCATGGACGATTTCATGTTTGCAGTGGAACAAATGGGGCAGGACATTTTCAAACACAGATTAACTGAAATTTCTTGATAAAACAGTTAATGTGGTGTGTATGCGGTTTCCTTGGTGCTGAAACCAGCTGTTCGGTTTCAAGTTCTACAGTAACATTTTCAATAACAGGAAATAGTCATCATCAGCTACAAAAATGTTGTTAGCTTCTTGTGATTACACTTGCAGTGAGTGATTTCTTTTTGCAGTGCACACAAAATCTTCATCTTTCGTGACATGAGTGTTATATGTACCTCTACTGTGAAATTTTGTTGATTATATGTATCCCCACTATGAAATTTTGTTACGCATATACTTGCACCATGGGGAGCCCTGATCTTCTGTCAGAGAAGTGTGAAGTTGCAACGAGTATCATTAGACTAAAAATTCTAATACAGTTTCTTAATGCTATAGTATACACTTACAAACTGATTAATAAATCTTAAAATTAAATGTATTCAAATTTATGGTAAGTAAAGTAGATAAACTCAGAGCCGTTATTAGCTGCCAATTAAGCTAAAGAAACAATATTTTTGCCTGACCTTGTTTGCTAACAAAACATTTCTGGCCCTCTATGTGAAAATCAAATTTATATTTATTCCAGAATAGTGGCTTAGTTGAGAGCTTTTATGGGACATTTGTCTCTGTCTCTAAATATGTAGTTTCCATGCAGATAGAATGCTTGAATGGGCACAGCCACAGTGTTCCCCCCCCCCCCCACTCGTTTAAGATTTGTCAGTCATAAAATCTTGAGCTGTAGCTCAGGGACGGAGTAAAGTTGATGCTCCCTTCACAGCTTGTACCATTCTGTGGGCGGTACTTGCGATAGTTAATGTGTGCAAGTGTCTGCACGCAAGTCTTCACGCACGTTTTGCATTGTGTATAAGTGTGCGGGTGAATGTGCATGGCTTGAATTATTTTACAGTTATTATTATATGTTTGAGACATCAGGCTTTGCAGGATCATGACAAAAAGCAAAGAAGACATGGAGCAGTGGAAGTTTGATTGCCGGTTTGTGTTTATTCACTTAAAATACCTCAATATGTCATTGTGCATGATGCTTTTCCTTCAGGATACAAGCGAGAGTTGCAGTACAGAAATGGTACAGATGGCTCGTTCTCTGCTTTCACAACTGATGAGCAAGGGAGTACATGGTAAGATTTGAGCACATTATACTACAGCGTATATCGTGTGATCATACATCATCATATGATCATGCTATATCATGTCATACTGTAAATCATCCAGCTATATGTCATCATAGTGTGATGGAGGGGGCTCGCTCCGCAGACTTTCTTGTCTATTCTCCCTCTCTCCCTCTCTCAACAAAGGCAGGTTTCCTTCAAAGTCCTCTACATGCTTTTATTTAGAGCCACCACAGCTATTTCTTCCTTCATGGCCTCACTGCTTCACTGCATGGTTCTCCTCTCTAGCCCGACCGCCTCGGTGGTCTAGTGGTTAAGGCATCCGCTTCCGAGGCTGGCACTACAGGGAACAGTACTAGGACTGGTTGGCCTGGTGTCAGTATAATGGGACTGGGTGGGCCTGAGGCCCGTGTTGCGCCGTCAGTCCCACATGTGGCAGCATGTAAACTTTGTCTAAGCAACACCGTCCTGATATGCACCTAGTTTGCAGCTGGACGTTAAGCAACAAACACCCCCCTCCTCCTCTCTAGCCCTCCTCCTACTTCACCCTACTTCAGGACTGCCTTTGTCCAATCCGCACGCTGCTTTTACTGGGTGGGGGCGGGCCGTGAGGGAAGCATTGCCAGCTACAGCAGCAGCTAGCGGGTGGATGTACTGCATGCTGAAACTTTGAAGCCTGTTTTCTCAAAATGGCTGCCACCCATATTCTGACCTTCAACAGGCCATATCTCTATTAATAATTAAGCTAAGACAATGGTTCTTATATCAAAATGACCACAAAACACTATAGCCAATTTTGAACAAACTTAAGACTGGTTTTGTGATGCAGTGACACATACAGTATTATGTCACACAATATCACATCCCCCACTTATCTGAAGAAGCTCTTACAGAGGCTGCAGAAAAGATAATTATTGCCACACATGGACATGTAGCTATCTCTAAATGTTTAAAACAAATTTTCAAAGTAAATTTCAATTTTTTGAGGAAAGTCCTTAGAAGTTGAATGCTTAACCTGTAAAATTACTGCCCTTTCCAATCCAAGCAGTGAGACTGGCTTTACTGGAAATAGCAATAACCTAGCATGGACAGTCAAGGCTGGCCACCAGAAGACATTCTAGTTTATATTATGTTTATATTTGCTATCACACATAACACAAACTGCATGCAACAGCCATCCATTGCCATGCTTTTCAGAGTATGCTTTATTTTGAATGCATTTTTACAAAAAAGACTGCTACATGGATGGCTTTGGGGAAAGTCTTTAGGTTGCAGTTAATGCTCTGAGCAGGATCCATATAGAAAAACCAGGGTCTCTCCTGTCTGTGATGTCGTGATTCTTTCACGTTTCGCTGTTGTCTCATTCTGCAGAGGCAGCTGCTAGAACATGCGAAGCTGCTGATTTGAGCCCATTTTACCACAATCCACATTAGAAATGCTTACAACTGTATGACAAGTGACTTGCTAAAGGCTAGTAAATGTTGAGAACTTTAATCATAGCTGCTGTGAGTGTATCGAGTAATTTAGATGGACTACAGTATGTTTTTGCTTTGACCTCTTTGGATTACCGTTAATGGCAGCTTCTTCACTAGTCAGTAATGATAATCCTAATGTAATTATAATGTTATCTAAAATTCTCTTCATTTTTCTATAACTTGGTTGGTTACTGGTGTGGGGGCTGTTTTTGGGCACAACAGTGACAGGGAAGCATTAATTGTTTCCATACACACCCATGAGTTTGACAGAATTCTACGAGGAACCTCCTTATTTCCAGGTTAACAGCATTTGTGGTCAAAAGTTTTGCACAGGCCAGAGCTTTCATCGCAAATGATATTGATCCCAGTGTTCTGGCGCAAGCAGTTCGGTTTCTTTTCTCTCGTCAGGCAAAAGACGGTTCATTCCAGGAAATTGGCCGTGTCATCCACACGGAAATGCAAGTAAGCTGCTCTTTAGATGCAACTGGCACTCCTTAGTGCCTTAAATGGAGGAAACTTGTGTGATCTATACAGAAATGCAGCTAAGCCTCTCTAGATGTGCATGCTGCATCCTTTAGTGCCATAAACAAAGAAAATGTTTACCTTGGTTGGAGTTTCTTCAGTGGATTCCAGAACTCCAACAGAACTTGATGCTGATGTTTGTCTTCAGGGAGGAACAGCTGGTGGCGACCCCTTGACAGTCTTTGTTGTCCAGTGTCTGCTGGAAGCCAAGAAGTATGGCATAGAAGTAAGTTTGTGCTTAATGTTCTCTACACCATCAGCCTGCCTGCAGAAGCTGAATATATCTTTATGAGTCTGATTGGGTTCCCCCAACCCTTCCTTTAATTCGTGTCACAAGTCAAATGTAACTATAACTAGGTGAAAAATGAGCATTTGTGTCTAAGGACGTTGGGTCAGTACTGCTTGCTGAAACTTTGTGTCACATGTCACTCCTAGGTTGTCACCTGTCACTCTTAGTTTAGCCTGTTTGCTCCTCCCCCTCCCGACACCTCGGTAGGTGAACAATACGTCATTAGCCATAGACAGGCTGATAGCTCCGCCCCAACCTAGGCAGGCCAGAACTGGTTGGGACTAGAATAAGGTGGTTCCTGGAAATGCAGTGCGAAAAAGCCACAGGGTACTTAAGCTTTGGACATTCGATGAGATGGGACAGGACATGGAGAGAGAGTTAATGTAGGAGGACCACAAGAAGCGGACACGTGTAGACCCACGGACCTCTACCCCTCGCCATCTTAGCCAGGATGTCAGAGCAGCAGCTAGCAATTACGCTGAGTACACTGAAAGTATTTCGCCGACTACGAGACAGAGTAGTAAGTGACTGTTGACTGTGCCTTATAAGCTAAGGACTGCTCTTGCCATAAAACTTATCTTAGAGTCTGGGACTCGGGTTGATTTAAGTTAGGTGGTTTAATCCTGCGGGAGACAGGAGACGTCATAAGCTAGTGGCCGGACATGTCAAGGGAGGTAGAGGTAGTGCTGGTCGTGGCAGTGTCACTGCTTCCTTGTTGGTCGTCGAATAGCTTTGGAAGTGTGTATTGCAGAAGTAGTTGTTTCAGTAGTGACGAGAGTAGAAGCTCTGTTGTCGGTCAACTACTGTATTTGTGTATTGAGGAATACCTTTGGAAGTGTGTATTGCAGAAGTAGTTGCATCAGTAGTGACGAAGAGTAGGAGCTCTGTTGTCGGTCACTTACTGTATTTGTGTAGAGAGTGGGATCATAGGCCGTTTTGCATTTTGATTTTCCCTCTGGAGTTTATCTTCTTTGTCTGATACCGCGTGGTATGACGTAATCAGGCAGCGTCTTACCCTAGACGCAAGCAAGGTGATTCTTTGTAAATAACTTGTAGATATATTTGATGTTGTCGAGCCAGTTAGTGTTTGAAATATATGTTGAATAACGGTTCGCTGCAGTTGTGTTTTTACGAGGGTGGGGGCTCTTGAGCTAGTAGTGTTTTGCCTGTGTAAGACTGAGTGAACGTGTTAGAATATGAGAATCTTTTCCCTCGGTAGATTTCTCTAGTTATTCACATTATTTCATAGTGTCGTCACCCTTTGGTGTAGAAACCATTGACCTGAGGCAGCAAAGGTTTTGATGACGATTGCTCAATTAAATCTACATTTACGAGATCACCATAAAAGTTTGTTCAGTAATTCTGGAGAAGTCGAGTCCAGTAAGTTAAGGTACGGCCCGTCACGTCACCCTTCGGAGTCTTTTTTCTCAAAATGGCTGCCACCTATATTCTGACCTTCAACAGGGCATATCTCCTTTACTAATTAAGCTAAGACAATGGTTCTTATATGAAAATGATCAGGAAACACTATAGATTACAAAAATGTATTAACTCAAAACAGTTTTGAACTTACGACTGGTTTCATGGTGAAGTGACGTGTTCAGCAATTTTTTAACCAGTTTGGTAAGCTTTGTTTTTTCTGGGACAGGTTGATGAACAAAGACTGGTCACAAGCCTTCAATTTGTCAAAAACAAGATCAGCTCTGGCAGCCTTGAAGGCAAGGTGTTCATCTCTGCACTTGCTGCCTACACACTGGCACTAGAGAATCCAACTAGCAATGGTGCCACAATAGACAGACTTCTGCAGAATATCATTGGTGAGTTGTAGAGTATTCACCTGACAGAACTCCTCTTGCTGTAACGTATGAGCATGTGTTTTTGTCCGACTCTTTGCTATTTCTTCAGACTTGATGAACACAGGACTTTGGAAATTGTATGTGTGCAGATACAGGTGCTCCGTGGCGGCAGAAGAAAGGTGATGGCAGCAAGGGAGGTGATGTAGTGTACTTCCAGTCAGGCCCGGGGGACATTGAGATCACTTCCTATGTTCTACTGACGTACAACATCTTACGTCAGTTTTCTGAAGGTCGTGAGCTGCTGCTGTGGCTTCAGAGAAACCAGAATGGCATTGGAGGGTTCTCCTCCACCCAGGTCTGGAGCAGTTTCAGTAAACTGTTTCCCATTTGAAACAGTTGTTTTCTGCCATAAAATACTCTGTAGAAGTTTCACTTGGTTTCCTTCTGATTTCCTCTGTTCTGCTTATGCTCCTGTGCTACGGCTAGCATCATCTATTCTCTCCATGCTTTGTCCTCTTGATAAACATCAATACAGTATAGTTCTGTAATGTTTTACTGCTGAAGGATTTGCCTGTTATCTACATGATATGGTGCTGGTCTGTTTTTGTTATGCTTCTGTCGCTCATTGGTTTGTCCTCTGGATGAACATCAGTTCTGCTTGGCATAGTAAATTTGTACTACTGAGAGCTCTACCCTTTGTTTGCAGGATACAGTCTTGGGACTTCAGGCCATGTCGGAATTCTCTGCCAATTTCAAAGATGCTGTTCCTAGTGGCACAGCTGTGATCACTCCAGTTTTACCTGAGGGGCGGACTGGACTGCCACAGGTGGTGGTTATTGATGCAGACAATGCAGACTTGGTGCAGTATGTTTTGGTAAGGCTTTTCCACTTCAGCAGTTCTAATAATCTGAAGGGGTCTGAATTATTGGTGTGGTCCTATGACTAGCAGATGTCCACATCTGTGTGTGCAGCTGCCTGATGAGACTGTGGGAGTGCAGGCAAAGGTGACAGGTAGCAACAACAGCATCGTTGTTGTTCAGGTGAGGTCTTGGGCTGTACAGATTTGAGCTTACACCATGTTAAATGCACAGAAATAATTGTTTTTTTAAAAATATATATATTGCTTAGCAAATCAATCTAAACTGAAAATATCAATGAAGATCAGGTGTCACTACACAGTCAAAGCCAAGACACCAAGCACAGGGAACTGTGATTTATTTTCTTAAGATTTAGGATTTTACCAAATGCCATTTTATTAATCAGCCGAATACAAATATGTGGTATTGAGGGAATGCAGAGATTGGAGTCGTTTGACAAAACTCTCTTGGTCATGTGAATGAACAGACCATTGTATTGGCTGTTTGATTCAGAGATGGGGTGCTTGCTTTACAGGTGAAGTGGACGTTCTACACACCAGCAGACAAACCACCTCCCAACCCTGTGGGGAGGGTGGTTGGCAATGACAACTTTATCATTATATCCTCCACAACAGCTGACAAAGTTCGCAAAGACTTGTACAATATTGATGCTTGCATCAAGCCGTAAGTTCCATTTCGTTGTTCGGCAAAAGCATTCATCCTGCAAGGGCTAGCAGGGTTGCTGATACGTTGACAATTTTCTGTTTGCTGCAGGGGACAGGCCCTCACCTACAGTCAGATGACGTTGGTGATAATTCAGCCGCCATCTGGCATGGATGTTGATGACTTTGCGAAAGTGAAACAGGACAATCCAGACTGCTTCATGGAGAAGAAAGATGACCTGGTCGTCTGCTATCTGCACAGCGTAAGTAACTGACTGGGTGTGGCTGAAGGGGGGAGGGAATTATTAGGTCAAGGAAAATATGCTTAAGGGGTGGGGGTAGTTGTGGTGGTAAATACAGTTGAAGAGGGATTAACTCATTTTATGCCAGCCTTGTTTGAGAAGGACTTTCCTGTGCAACCAGCGTTTTTGGGGGCATGTTTGTTTAAAAAAAAAAAGAAAGCGTATAGCCTAGAAGGGTAAAACAAACTGATTTTTAAAGATAAAACATGCTTAAATAAACTGTACTTACGTTGGGCGTTGCTATCTTGTAAAAGTTGGGTAAAACCCAGCAGCAACAGGGTAAGTGAAAATCCGTGCAAGCCAAACTTCGCGCTGCCATCTTTGCTATGTTGCGTTTTTGGCCGAGAGGGCTTATGGGTTCACCTTTGTTCACCACGATTCATGGTCAAAGGGAAACAATCCTTTATGTATGACTGACTTAGCTACTGATTACACACATTTGTCTCCCTTAGACCACTTTTGGCAAGGAGCGTTTGAATTTTGAAGGTGGGGGTCTGCTAAAAGGCATCCTAGGGGGCCCAAGGACGATAGGGAGGGGCCAGTTAGAATAAGCTCTAGGCAGTGCAAGGGTTAAGTTGAACACAGATGAAGACTGCATGGTTGGACAAAGGGCCGATGTGAAAATTGGGTTGTGAATGTTTCAGCCGAAGGAAATGTGTGTTAACGTGGAACTGCAAGAAGTGGTGAAAGTAGAGAACAGAAAGCCTGCTGCTGCCCAGGTCATCGCATACTACCAGCCCAGTGAGTATCCAGGTCATTGCATACAACCAACCTAGTGAGCATCCAGATCATTGCATACACCCAGCCCAGTGAGCATCCAGATCATTGCATACACCCAGCCTAGTGGGTATCGAGATCATTGCATACACCCAGCCTAGTGGGTATCCATATCATTGCATACACCCAGCCTAGTGGGTATCGAGATCATTGCATACACCCAGCCTAGTGAGCATCCAGATCATTGCATACACCTAGCCTAGTGGGTATCCAGATCATTGCATACACCCAGCCTAGTGAGCATCCAGATCATTGCATACACCCAGCCTAGTGGGTATCCAGATCATTGCATA
>SMGT01011869.1:88567-121949 GCA_004794575.1 Lanistes nyassanus | reverse complement strand
CCCCCCGCTCTTCGCTCGCTTTACTGAAAAGATGGCGGACAGCAGACGCTCTTTGACCTGTGACGTCATGTCGTCACTACCCATTTCCAAAGAAAGTATCCGTCGTACATGTAGCTTAAAGCCGCCAGGAGAAACTAATTTTGACACAATGATCTGGTCTGTACCAATTCCACAACTTTTTAAGGCTGATGGATCCTTACCCTTTGTACTGTAATATCTAGAAAAAATTAAAAAGCGATGAAGCATTAGCCTTGCGTTTCTCCTAGAACATCTGCATCTCATTTGTCCAGATTCGTGGTTACTTGGGTACGTCTGACAGTACGCCTGTAAATGATCGAGCTCTTCTGTGAGGTGCCTGGGATATTAAAGGCGCACACGAGTCCCAGAACCATATATCCCATCCCTTTGATCTCTGGAACCGCAGTGCTTTAAAATCCTTCTGGCGAAGTAACACCAGTCGTGTGTGATGTCATAGACAGGAAGTTATGCCCCCTGCAGAGCAGTTACATAAATATTGCTGCGGGGAATTACTCTCTACGAACGTGCGCCGTTCTGGCAAGGACTTCGCATGAAGGTCACTGTTTGCATAGATTTCCGAACGAAAGAAATCCTGAGGCAGTGGGTCATCTTCGTGACGAAATTCGACCAATTCCCAGGCCAGTTCCCCGAACAGGAGAAGGAGGGACACAGCCTGTGCTTGGATGAGCTACGAGAAATATCACACGGCAAAACTTTTTTTTTAAATGTCGGCTTTCCTCGTGAATGGTTTGCTGTCGTGAAATTTCTTGTATCGCCTGCAGCTGGACTCCACGTGGCGCCAGCATATGGGGCCCAAGACTGCAAAGACGACTCTGCTTTCGACAAAGACAAAGTTACAGGTGCTAGAGGTATATCTATGTTACCTAACTCATCTGCCAGCGTATATCTCATCTCTTTTTCCTCGCAGAGGAGCATAGTGGCGTGTGCTATAAGGCTACACTGTAATTTCAGTGACTAACGAAGCAGTTAATCCAGGTGTCGACACAAAACCTGACACAAACACTTTCGGAATACCCTTGCATTTGGGGTCCTGTGGATACTGTCTTTGAAGTCCCTGCAAGTATGTACATTGAGCGTTTCGCACAGCATGCAGTTCATTGTATTTAAATATAATAACATAACATTATTTAAATATAATAATATAATAACATTATTATTATTATTATTATTATTATTGGTCTCTAGAGAAAGCAACCATAGTACATGTGTATAGACATGTAGCTTGAAACGCTAGGAGAAGTACATTTTGAAATACTAATGATCTGGTACGAAAGGTAGCTCAACTTTTATCGATGCATTAATGTGTTACGGCGGGTGGATCCTTACCCTCTAACGTTTTTTTTAGATACAGTGATTAAGCACTAGCTGATGAAGGGATAGTTCTTTAAAACTTTCCCCTGAAGAAAGACAGTTTTCATTCCTTTCTCCAAACTTTGTATTTGGAAAGGCAATTAAGGCAGCAAACTTTAAGGAAGTATCTCTTCACTGTTTATAACATATATATTTTAAATGGCGCAATCTATAGATATATTGAACCTCAAAGACAGGAAAGTGCCTCTCTCCACATGGCCCCCGATGCGAACCAGAGTTTTTGCAGAAGTGTGTGGATCGGGTGATGGGTCGCAAAGTAAGTTCAATGCCCACTAAAGAAAAACAACAAAAAAAACCCGATAAGATTGTCACGAGGACTCTGAAATAGTGGACTTAAAGATCAACAGCTATAAAAAGAATAAGCGTCCTACAGTCTGCAGTACACAGCGCGTGCGAAACGCGAAAGACTGCAAACACAGCGTTCCTTTGGTCTGAGATCCCCTCCCCCAATTCCCCCCCGCGCGGACGACAGGCTAGGAAGACCGCACGTAATTACAGAGCTGACCGCCAGTGTTGTCTAGCCCGGTCACTCACAGGCGACCAAGCCGCGGGGTGAGCCACAGGATCTGAACCATTAGACTGTTTCTACGCCGTCCTTGGCGACATGTCCAGAACCCAGCAAATGGTCTCCAGTGCCAGCCGTAGTGGCCTCAGCTGACCTTGTGACTAGGGAGAGGCAAATTAGAAAGAAGGACACTTCACTAGAAGCTAAGCAGAGGAATGCACTCCACTGTTCATTATGGTGGGGTGAAGTCCTTTAAAGAACTGCCCCAGGTTTCTCCTTGAAACAAGAGATCCCCACGTGCAGGTAGAATTTAAAAGACAAAAGACGCGCGCACAATTCGGAGCACGTCACATCAATAAATTGTAGCAGCAAACGGGATTGAGTAACCTTTCAATCTGCATCAGAAGCGTCGCTTTCAGGAAATTCATGTATCTAGACAGCTCACCTGGCAGCAGCTTTTACCGTTCGATACCTGACAGGGTGAACGGCTTTGTGAGGGGCAGCTTCCCTTCACTTAGTTTTGGCAATAAGTAGGAAACAACGAAATACATTGGGTTTCTTTTTATTTAAAAAAATGCTAATGTTAGTTCCAGGAAACGATCAATAACTGCCAACACTTTCACCCAGGTTGAGAGAGGTAATGACCTCCTGCTGAGACCTGGCTAATGAAAATTTACTGCGCGGTGGTTGTGTGGTTTTTGGATTGCGCGCTTTCTGTTTCCTGCTTGTAGTGTGCTAGCGAATTTTAACAATAATTAGAAAATTGAACAAAAAACGAAGTTAGAAAAAAGTTGAGTTTTTCACAGCAGTCGCTAATTGTTGCGCTCCTCCTGCCTCCTCCCAGTGGTTTATTATCATTGGTATAGGAATGCGTACTATGTACCTGGAACCGCGCTTTCATCATACTCTAAAATTAAGTAAATTAAGACCAGTTATGGATGCTCATGGTAGACAAAATTCTTAAAATTAAGAAAACCGAGCAAGGCCAAAATAAAAAATGTGCGTAGAAAAGTTCGTTAAAGCGAACGTTCTCGTTGAGTGTGTTATGAATTTTTCGGTGCGTGCAGCAAAATATGGCCAAGTCAGAAGTATGCACTTAATAAGAAACGTTTGCATGATCGTTTTCACTAGCTTTTTTGGCCAGAACCACTCGACGTACTTTTCACAGAAGGGAAAACTATCAGATATATTTATCAGCTTAGCTGACAAGTCAGTACAGCGGGAAATCATGCGAGCAGTCGGACAAGATGTTTCCAGTGTGCTGACCCGAGACAAGTGGAACAACTTCAAAAGAAATAAGCTGCATGCAAGTAAGAATCCTATTAGATGGATCACAGCTGTGTGTTCGGACTAAATGTGAAACCCTGTACAAGAGGGCTCCGCTGAAACAGCGCAGTTCAGATGTACTCCGCAATCAAGTCTCTGACATCAGGTACAGATGTCGTCTACCCAGCTGCTGTCCCAAAGGCCGGGGTCGTGACTTTGAGCTCCAGACACGAGACAGAGGTCACCAAACAAATCCACTCTCCACTTGCTCTGACCGACATCCTGCAGGAAAGGAGAACAATGGCTGCGTTCTGCCGATAGGCAATGCTGATGAGCTAATAAGCACGAATCGTAAAGTGTTTGTGACTGTATAAACAATGTATGTCTGGCTCGGGGGGTGGGAAGGATGAAGGGGGATGCACTGAGAAGTCGTCAGTCGAGCAGTAAATGCTCCACATGGAGCTGTCACGATATGCCATTCGCGGCAGGCGATGCCTATTAACGCAACTCGAGGCTACAAAGTCGCGTGTAGGCTTATACGACATGTTAATTTGGAATGTGCACGCGCCTTTGTTTTTTTTAAAACTCTACCAGCACGGGGATCGCTGTTGTCTCTGGGCCTCGCGGCGGTGTCTGTGGCTGTTCTGTGAATGTTTGTGTGTCTGTGCGTGCCGAGAGGATGGTTTTGGTTGCTTAACATCCAGTCCCCAAAAGAAGTGCACGTTAGGACGGTGTTGCTTGAGACAAGCTAATGTGGTGCCACACTGGGACTGCTTTCACAACACCGGCTTCAGTCCCACCCAGTCTCATTACACCGGGCCAACCAGTCCTAGTACTGTTCCCTATAGTGCCAGCTGTCTGGCGGGGCAGCTACTAGACTGTCAATTTTTAAGTCTTGGGTATGACGCGGCGGGTACAAACCACCGAGCTCCCGCCTCGGAAGTGAACCAACTACAGTGTAACCGTTAAACCATCGAGGCGGTCACCCGGACAGAGGAAAGAGACAGGGAAAGCAAAGGGAACACAGCGCGGGGAACCTGCAGACTGGACGTAGGGAGATGTTTGAAGATGTCCACAAAGCAAATTTGCTCTGGCCCACCATCTTCGGATGTTTGACTGTTACATCGTTACCTTCAGCGAAATGCGGGAAATATGAGGGACACGCGACCAAAACACCGACTCCTGAGTGCAAATCCTCCTGTCACCACTACAGCGAGATGTGACGAGAAAGATTTTCCACTAAAGACCATTTCGATCTTTTTTCCACAGCTTTTAAAACATGAGTAGCCCACTGCGTTTGGGAGGCAGGTCTCCAAGCTAAATAAACAGTCGAGAGGTGCTGGTAGTCAGCTGTGAAACTATGTCTTCTCCTACACTACATACACGAAAAGAGAACTTCTGCAGATTTGTAGGTTGAAGGACGTGCATACACAATTTTTAAAAATCTGAGCAGAACAACGCCTTAAATTTTCACAAAGGTATGTCAGAACTCACAACTGTGATGTTGAGTAGAAGTAGAAACAGAAGTATTATCGACACAGGAAAGGCAGAAAGATTTGATAGAATGAGAAAAGGAAAGACAAGTAGAGAAAAGACGGACCAACAGAGAAAAGAAAGATCAAGGAAGAAGACAGGTAGAGGAAGAGACGAAGAAGGGAAGAATTTTCTTGTTTTTTAATTCCTTCATTACACTGAACTATCACTGTTACGTTCCAGCTACCTTTTTACCTTTTTAAAAATTCCTTCATTACACTAAACCATCACTGTTACAGCTACCTTTTTTTTTTAGAATCCTTCATTACACGGAAGCATCATTGTTACAGCTACCTTGTTTAATTCCTTCATTACACTGAACCATCACTGTTACAGCTACCTTTTTTTAAAAAAAAGTATCTTCACACAATTTTCTCACCCTATTACCTGCCTGCAGCAGTGCCAGGCTAAAAAATTATACTTATTTAGTAATGTTTGCAATTGCATTTATATGACGGTATTTTTACTATCACTTGATATCAGCCCCTGGTATCGTTTGCTGTCGTGCACATCTGTATAACGGCATTTCCACTATCTGTCGCTATCATACGTACCATCGGAATAAATCTGAATAGTGCTGTAGCCTGACCGACGGTCGGTGGACTTCAAAGGTTTGCCCCTTGGCGATGGGCTCTCCATGTTATGCACTTATATGGAGTCTGGCTTTAGAAAGTTCTCCTGTGGGTTTGCGAAGGACGAGCAAACTTGCAGAACAGAAAATATGTCAAACATGCCAGAATATGTCATGGTTTAGTGCACTTTCCGGTACTAATTCTATTTATGAGCACATTACGTTCATCTTGCAGTAAACGCAACTAAAAATGTGAAGCTAAAAACATTTAACAAACAAACGGAAATCGTACTGTCATTCCTAATTTTCGTCTATGGCCAAGCCTCGCTCACAAATTCGAAAAGATGTTTGTTCTGCACATAGAACTTTCCCCACCCCACCCCATCCCACCCCAGATGCCAGTTTTTGTCAATTTTGCGTTATATCTGTCTTGCCTCGTAGTACTTCTTTCGGGGGAGAAACACTGTAAAAAAAAAAAGCAACCAAAAACTATTCCATTCGTGAGCAATACAAATTAGCTATAATTTCTGTGATCAGCGTAAACGATTAGGAATTTCATTCTCAGCTTTTCAGAAGAAAATGTACAGAAAAATATGGTAGAGCCCACAAAAGAATCCATTTGATCTTTACATCCTTTTCTCTCCGATATAGCTTAACAATGAGATGTTTCCGTTACGGGCAGGGCAGTCGACTATGCCGGCGCTACAAAGAGCTGTCACATGGCAGCACAAAATGTTTCTCTATGCTCCTGAGCTGGCTTGCATGAGCGTTCGTAGATGGGGTTTTTTTTTTGGTCATAAGGGTGGCCGTAACGTCCATTCGGCCTGTTTATTTTACGGGCATCTTTACCAATGAACAGGAGATAAGAACGCTCATGCAAGCTTACCATTCATCGTAACACCAACCACCAACAATCGACTGGGCTTCTCGTTACGCCTATAAAACTGGCCTAAGATAGGGGTGTGTAGTTAGTCCTACTCTTAAGCTGCGTGAACAAAAACCGACTACAATATACCAGAAACAGACTCATGGTGATATATATTATAGTCCCATGGACGCGCCAACGATAGCAGATGAGTAAATATAATGGCGTTCCTATAAAGACGTACGGCCAAGTTGAACTAATTCTTGATGGAGCAGACACCGAACATTTCCAGAGATGGATTACAATGGTTGCACTAATCCTTAGATACGCAGCTAAAATATTCATGAGGCTTGATATAGCACAGCTACTCTAGTCCTGGCTTATGATGTATGTAAAATGAGAGCTAAAGGAGAACAAAGAGATTCATGAAGGTTTTAGCTGATGAAAGGAATGGAGCTCAAATATAGTAATGTCCTGAAATCTTACAGAAAAAAGCCTGGATCCTAGACATGCTCGGTAGTAGTCACGAAAATGAATTAATCAGCATGAAGAATGCAAAGAAATCCAGAAATGGGGTTTGTGTTTCTTCCTTCGTTGAAAATTCCCCGAGCTGTTACACCGACACATCAAGCCATCAGCAGGCTTATTGCATACACAAACCGCATTTTATGACTGCCTTGATCAGACTCATTTTATGACTGCCTTGATCAGACTCATTGTCTGATCGTGTTCCAAGGCCGCACGTAAATTCCGCGTATTAGAATCATTAGGAGAAATCGGACTCTTTTGCAAGAATTCTGGTCTTTGGCCACACAGTGGTCCGGGTTACTGTTCCAGTCAAGCATTCCTTCAAGCTTGGTCTGTCGTGAGCAATTTCAGATGAAGAAAAGCCGTAGATGTCAGTCGTCCTCAGTCTTTTGGTGATCTTTCAAACAATCTTGCGCAGATAGTAGAGAAGGAAAAGAAGAGATTGGATGGTAGATGAAAGAGGGACGAGAGAGAGAGAGAGAGAAAATCATCTCATAGTAACAAAACCATTAACAGTTAAAAAGTAAACTACGGAGATTTTGCCGGCAGGGCTTTCGGTAAACTTTCTGTGGGATTCTCCTTTATTTTTAACCTGGGTGGTTGTCCATGTGCGATGAACTTTGGCTCATGCAGCTATGCAGCGACGAAAGGGAAAGTCTTCCTTGAACTGGCCTTGGGGCGAACCACTGACCTCTCCTCTCGGAAGTGAGTGAGGGGAGAGAATGGTAGGTAGGTACGTAGGTAATTTCAGAGGGGCTATGCTTCCACTTTGCGTTGATTTCGCACAGTCAGAGAATGGGATCCTATTACTATCCTATAACAAAGAAAAAAACCCACCAGACTTATAGCTGCAGTAAGATGGCAAGTGCGAAAAAAAGCAGTCTAATGTATGTGTGTGGGTGGGTGGGTGGGTGGGTGGGAGGGGGAACAGCCAGATGGAGTCTGTATAACGTTCAACTCCAGGAAATAATCCTTGAATACCCCTGGATTCGAACCGGCAACATCTAAACGCTGTCCGCAGCTTTACCTTCAGAGCTGTCCAGGCCCCCTTTGGGAGGGAAGGAAGATAAGCCCATGTATGCACACCTATGTGAATGTGTCTACTTTTTCTATTTGCATGATCAATACCTGTGATTTATCTTCCCTTGCTCCTCTTGTGAACAGATTTGGGTAGACGCTGTTTAGTTTGTCTTCGTTTCCCCCTGTTTCGTTCGAAGATGATCACTGAGACGGACATATAGTAATGCCCTGTGGGAGCACCTTGTCTCACATTCTCTCAGTACCCCGCATCAGGACAAAAACATACGGACAGCGCATGTTCACCTTCTCGGCATCCACCCAATGGAACTCACTTCCCCACAACATTCGCCACTCCCCATCACTACAGACCTTCAAACGTAACTTAAAAACTTTTCTTTTCCGCAAGTACCTTGACTGACGTCGCGACTGCCTGTCTGCATTAACCTACAACTTTCTCTTGTTACGTCACACCACTCAGGCCCACACTCTCTGACAACGGGGGCCCACGAAAAAGTTCTAAGAGCTTTTTTTTATTTACTGCCTGCTACTTGGCTGGCCGAGAGTCTACTGCAGGTTACAAACATCATAACTGAATGGCACCGTCTAGCTACTTCTTACTATAGGACCTCTGCTCAGCGTTTCCATTCTAGCCCTGGTCTCTTTCTCCCTCGTAACCGTTGGAGCTGTGTCAGTCGCTAGCTCCAACAAAAGGCATCAAAGGGTAGCCTTCCCTCCTGGCTCGCAGCTTCGCCTAGTTCTAAGGCATTCTCTCTGAGTCTGTCTAAGTCTCTGTGTGTCCTCTGAGTCTCAGAGGCTTCTCCCCGAAGGGACCCTCTGTGTGTGTGTCCTCTCTCTCTCCAAACCCTGTGTGTCTAAATCGCTGGCACGGCCTGGTTCAATGCAGGCGATCGTGCGCTAGGCATTCTGATTTACGGCACCAGGTGCTGGTCTGAACGCTGACTGGACAGACCTACGACGCCCTCTGGGGTTACTCGAGCTGAGCGCTTTTGTCATTAGCCTCAAGTTCCCTGAGTTCTCCGTTCATGCAACTAGCCCGACAGCTGTTAATTACAGGCGGCTGATTGCCCACAAGTTATTAAAGGAGCTCGTCGTAAAACTAACGTCCAGTGCAGTGACAGGCCGCCGTATCACCTTTCGGACGTATCACCCAGCACCTGGCTGGTCCTGGAAGGCTGGCCCCATTATGCAGCTGCTGCCCCTAGTCACATGAGGGTAGGAGTGTAGGGACAATAGCAATATCGTTACACTCTGTTTGTCACATGTCACTCCTAGGGTATCACCTGTCACTCTTAGCTTAGCCAGCTAGCTCCTCCCCTTCTTTTCACACTTAGGTAGGTGAGTGATACGCTATTGGTCATGGCAGCTGCCCTGCTCCACCTAGTCTGACCAGAACCGGTTTACTCGAGGTTAATGCGTCAGAATGACTGCTACTTAAGGAGACAAAAAACGCGATTAGAGAAATACACACAGAGAGGACAGGACATGGAGAGAGTGTTAACGTAGCAAGACCAAGAGAAGCGGACACGTGTAGACCCACGGACCTCTCCCCTCGCCAAATTAGCCAAAGACGTGAAAAGATTAAAGGACTCCAGCATCTCACGCAGGTACCCGGGGTGTATTCTGCCGACTACTAGACAAAGTAGTAAGTGACTGTTGTTGTGCCTTGTAGGACTGCTCTTACCATAGATTATCTTAGAGTCTGGGACTCGGGTTGATAAGATAGATGGTTTTATCCTGCCGGAGACAGGAGACGTCATAAGCTAGTTGCCGGGCAAGTACGCTAAGAGGGTATAGAGTGAAGTGCGGTTCGTTGAAGTGTCCTAGCTTCAGTGTTGGTCGTTGAATAGCTTTAGAGCTGTGTATGACAGTAAAGCCGTTGTTTTAGTAGTGACAAGAGTAGGTGCTCTGTTGTCGGTCACTTACTGTATTGTTGTGTAGAGTTGAGTAGCTTTCGAGCGGTGTATTACAGTAAAGCAGTGGTTTCAGTAGTGACAAGAGTAGGTGCTCTGTTGTTGGTCACTTATTGATAGCTTTAGAGCTGTGTATCGCAGAAGTGGTTGTATCAGTAGTGACAAGAGTAGGTGCTCTGTCGTTGGTCACTTATTCAGTTTGTATAGCTTCAGAGTTGTGTATCGCAGAAGTAGTGGTTTCAGTAGTGACAAGAGTAGGAGCTCTGTTGTCGGTCACTTACTGTAGGTGTGTATTGAGCGGGATCATAGGCCTTTTCGCAGTTTGATTCCCACTCTGGAGTTTGATTATCTTCTTTGTCTGATACCACGTGGTATGACGTAATCAGGCAGCGTCTTACCCTAGACACGGCCAAGGTGATTCTTTGTAAATAATCTGTAGATATATTTGATGTTGTCGAGCCAGTTAGTGTTTGAAATAAATGTTGAATAACGGTTCGCTGCAGTTGTGTGTTTTACGAGGGTGGGGGCTCTTGAGCTAGAAGTGTTTTGCCTGTGTGAGACTGAGCGAACGTGTCAGAGTATGAGAATCTTTTCCCTCGGCAGATTTCTCTAGTTATTCGCATTATTTCATAGCATCGTCACCCTTTGTTGTAGAAACCATTGACCTGTCGCAGTAAAGGTCTTGGTGACGATTGCTCAATTAAATCTACATTTTACGAGATCACCATAAAAGTTTTGTCCAGTAATTCTGAAACGTCGAGTCCAGGTACGGCCCGCCACGTCACACTGTTCATCCTCTCTTATGATACTTTTCTACCCACCTGTGAATGACGGACGATCTGTATCCTAACCTGCTGGTCAGCGTTGCGTTCATCTCTCCCTCTGTGTGTGTGTGTGTGTTTCGTTGTTTTCACTAGAGTGTCTGTGTGCCTCGTCCGCGCGAAGTGTGCATGAAATGTGCTCTCGTGCGTTAAAAATCTACATTTATTGTCTCAAGCAACATCGTTTGCAACTGGACGAAAAGCGATTAAAAAAACCAAACTTACCCAACCAAGTCAACAATGGCATCGCACGTCCAGGCAAGAGGCCAAGAAAGGCTCCCTTCTAAGAACATTTTGATGTTAGCCGTTTGTCCGTCTGTAGGCCCCTTTTATTCGTCTATCCATCCACTCTCCTGCCTAGTCTGTCGTCTGCGTTAATTTAAGGGGAAAAAAGACAGGCGGTAAGCCGGTTCTGCGTGGGATATTGCTGTTGATACAAGAAGCTGTCTCAAACCGCTCTAACGACTCGCGCGGTAACTGCTGTCAGTCAACATCGCCGAGATCGTACAGTAACTGTGGTCTTTGAGCTTTTGTTTACTCCCGGGCGCTTAAACACCTCAAATCACGGGAGACAGCCTCACAGTCCAGCGTGATTCAGCGAGTGCAAACCCATTACGTGAAACCACCCTGCTCGCTTCGTCTGTCTCCGCGGCACCCAGGCTTGGCTAATTCATCATCACAATCGGAGAGATTGAGCAGACGACAAGACGCCTGCAGAGCTCAGGGGCGTCACACTTCCGGCGAGAAGACCTTGCCAAGCTCCGCCAGTTTTCCATTTCTACGTGTAAGGACTCGTTTGCGAGGATTTTTTACATTTTAATTTTGAAGATTTTAAAGAAGAGCAAACATAATTATAGGCAACTTTTAATTTAAACAATAATGCATAGCCATTTCTTTAAACTCTCATGCGTTGTTTTGCATCTTTAAATAGACTTCGCTTTGGCATTGGTCTCAGCCTGGCAAAGGTGGCGGTGCTGGTATGCCTGTCCTTAAAAATGCTTTTACAGTCATACTAAATTCTCTCTCTCACACACACACGCGCGCGCACGCATACACAAACACAAGCACACACATCACAACACTAACAAATCTAAACATATATGATAATAAATCGAAAATACTACGTACCGTTTCGGCTTATTTGATAACAAGCAAACCACTTTACATCTTTTGGCGTAAGTTCTAAACGCAGCGTAAATTATCTACAACTGATAGCATGCTGTTTACAAAGATGAACTGTTGACATGGCAAAATAAGTCACTCACACAGGGCTAAAAGACTATCTCTTAAGAAATGGCGGTACCTTTAAGTGTCCAGCAAGCTAACAGACTGTTTCTGAGAGCACCGAGGGTCTTATTCCAGAATAATGTCTATGGCAGGACTAAGATCCTTCAATTTACCATGCACGAAAACCGAACAGCTTATTTTCCCCTCGTGATTCGGTAATAATTACGTTATTCCGTCGTCCCAGGAGCGAATAGGTTGGTTCTAGTTCGCCAAACGAGCGTTTACAAAAACAGAAAAAAATCCGCTAGTCGGGAATGAATTTAGTACTGTTTACATACATAGGGGGCCAGAGCTGGCCTGTCTGGCATTTCCAAGACATCGAGAGCAAAGCTTAATAGACAGCGACTGTTCAAGTACCGGTGACACATAATGTAGCAGCCTATTATGACACATCTGGAAATCTTCAGTTCGCTGGCTCAGCAGCGGGATTGCTGGTGCTAAGTAACAGTCATTTCGCCTGGCCCAGTCCAGACACAGCGAAGTTCCGCTACAGCCAGAGCTGCGGTCACGCAGCGCCCTGACTGCTGATTATATGCTGCTGATTTACGGGACAGCTCTCTGACCGGTCGCTCACATACATAATCCATTGCCTCCCTCAACACGCCTACGTCAGCCATATTTTACTTTTTTTTCTTTTGTGAAGTTTTTTTCCAACCTTCTGTTCTCCTCGATTGAATTGTCTGAGCGTTCAGATCTCCCCTGGTTCTAGCAGTAGCATTAAGGCCCGTTCACACTGTGAAGTCTATGTATACTCTTCTGTACTTGTGGAATGTCCATGGAATCCAGTCCAGGGTTAGCTTGCATGAACGTTCTTATCTACTGATCATTGGTGAAGGTGCACGTAAACTGCACAAGTAGAACGGGCCTTACGACTGCTCTTATGACCGGGAAAGCAGCTACGATTGATCATGCAAGCCGCCCCAGGGCCAGTTTGGATGGGCATTCTTACTGCTTGTCCATACGTAACAATGCACGTAAAATACACGGGGCGAACTGGCGTTAAGACCTTACAACCGGAACAGAAGATACTAACGTTCAAGCAGGATTATGAAAGCAGCTAGTTATGACTGTTTGGGAAATCGCATAGATGGGCCTGCGTAGACATGTGAGCACGCTCGAGAGACCGACAAAGACCGACCGACAAGACCGACCGACGGACGGACGGACGGACGGACGGACGGACGGACGGACGGACGGAGAACGAGAGAGAATTTCTCCAAGCGGATGGGAAGATGTCACGGAGAAGCGGACGGACCAGAAAAAAACCCATCATTTTATGTTGGATGAAATACAATGTGTAGACCTTTGTGTGGGTGAGTGCACGTGTGCGAATTTTATTTATCTCTGTGTATGTGAATGGAAAATTGTTGCAGAATATTGTACTTAAAGAGTCGTTAAGGTTTCGTTGTCACAATAGACCAACAACATCCTTGGACGAGGATTTGTGTCGCCAGGAGGAATTAGGGATGGGGGTCAAAGATGTCTGTCCCGATATTTGTTGGCAATAACAGGGCGATGTCGGACCCCTTTGCTTCTCACACCCCTGATCCCTTGTTCACAATGCCTCATTGCAGCCAGCGAAATCAGCCAACCGTTACTCAACCCAAGATGAAAGATTACCTCGTTATCTTCGTTCAAGCCTCTAGTCGTGAGACGAAACTACCACTGACATTAGTTCGTTCTTGTAGACATCTGTCACATCGGCGCCAGGGGAAGAGAACTGCGCAGCAACGAGAGAAAAAAAGTGTTTCCCCCACGACGGTTTCCATTGAGATCTCTAACAATCGGGCCGATATCTTTGTCCCATGCGATCACTGGCTATGAATGCAGCCATCCACGCACCTCGTTGTTGACATTTGAAGTCCTCTTTACATCACAAAACTTCACTGCGTCAAAAAGGTCAAGCCTTGGATTCCTTACAGCGCATCCCACAAACCGAAAGTATTTTAAAGACTGTTAGACAACCAGCATGCACTGCACGGACAAAGATGAGGAAAAAACCAACTCTCTTCAGCTTGATTGGCCAAGATCGTCGGACGTTTGAATTCTCTCATTATATGCCTGTACAGCTTTAGACCCACCCGCGTGCAAAATGTTTTCCAAACATTACAAGAAACTTCTTGCCAAAGTTTAGAAGGCAAGAAATTCCTTTCTGTTCCTTTTCTCAAAAGAGTTAATGCCACATACCTGGTCAGATAACGTGGCTGGTGCTACTTTCCAGCCTGCCCAGTTTAAAGTATACATATCGTAAACAACAAGAGGAGGTTGATTTGCTGCAGGTTTTGAAGTTTCCTTAGGCAAACCCTGAAGTGCTTCTGTGACGCGAAAAAAGCCCCCGACGTTATCAATTTTTTTTCTTTGATTTTCTTTCATGCAAATAACAACGTGTTAAGAGAGAAGACAACAAACTCAGGAGTAGAGGAAAGGCGATGGCAATTTAAACTAAGTTTCATCAGCCAGGCACCAAACGAAAAACAGAAAAAAGCTACGGCTGCAGCCATTTTCCCCCGGTCTCGGGCGGGTGAGTAAACTGGCAACAGTCGCGGCTGATGGAAGCTGCTTCCGGCTGGACACGGAAATGACTGGATGTCAAAGCCGTTGCCGCCAGGTCTGGGGAAGGACAGTGAGGAGCCAGGCTGCAGGCCCTGATAGTGCCTTGATACCTCGGCACCATTAAGTCTGAGACAAGCCAGGCGACCTCCGCGCAAAGATTTCACGGGTCTTTGTATGCAAGGGAGGCCCCCTTGCAAAGGAAAAAGAAAAAGAAATGCGCGAACGACCTTGCCGCTAGACAAAGGCACTTCACGCGAGAACCCGGTATCAAGTCCGCGGAGACAGTGGTGTTGCTTAGAATTTACATAGTCCTGCCTCCGAAAATAGCTATCCGCGAAAGCTTGCAAACTACATGAATCATCAAATCTTCACACGACACTAGCACGCTCTCACCCTTCCACCTCCCTCCCTCCCTACACCCACACCAACTCCGCAAGCGGAGGAAACTACACGATCGAGGGTTCTACACTTTGTAACGAACACTTGAACACAGCAAGAATAATTCCATAAATATACCAAAGAATTCCCCATTGAAAACAAAGTATGAAAATCCTTTCAGATAACATCCCATCGTCTACCCACACTACACACAGACCCACCTCCCGCTGCTAGTGAACTCAGTATGTGCTGGCGATCAGGCGAAGCGTCCTTAATCTCTGTGCTGTCGGTAGCTCACGTGACCGGCCGAGAGTTAAGTGCTGATGAGAGTTAATAGGGAAGTGTCTTTCTCTCCTCCCCCCCTCTTACTCCCCTCCCGCGGTCTCCAGATGGGGTCCGCGAAACCAGATTTCACTCTGTGAAGGTGAATGTCATGGATACATTAAATGAGTGTCAAACAGTCGCATGCGCATCTTGGGATTTTGCTGTAATTAAATTTTCAATTTGAATGTTTACTGCAACAATTTTTTTTAAATTTAACGTAAACGTGTTGCCCATGCCTTCTAGAGTAAATGCACATTTTCACCCACTGGTTCTAAAACAAAACAACAACAACAAAAAACCCCAACAACAACAATAAACAGAATAGAAGCCAGGATAAAACTCACGATATTTTGTTCTGATGAGAAGAAAAAAGGAAGCCTTTCCAAAGCGAATCCTTAAGCAAAAGAAAATGTAAGTGAAGCGATGTTTTTATCTGCATTGGTGCCTGGCTGAATTCCCGCCTGTTGGCGAAACTTTTGCCAAGTCGCTAACTATTGTACAAGAAATATGAAGACACAGCAAAATAGAGGACTGCTGAGAACAAGACATTTTGTTCGAATTGTCACAAAGCGTGTTAATAACTCGCCAAGATTGCTGTTGGCGGCATTTTGGAAAATGTAACCACAGAAAGAGTGCTTTCCTTCATTCCTGAGGTTGAAGCCCGTGCAGTTACAGCGAATTATTCATGCTGGAAAATAGTCTGTTGCTTCGAATGTTTGAAATACAGCCCCGGCTTGGACCCCAGCATCGCGGCGTAGACTAAGATTTTATCACTCACAGGGGTGCAGTGTGGTAAAGGAACAAAAATGGTTTTAACGTCGGCTGTATATAGTGACTGAACTGTGAATTATAGTTGTATAGATACAATAACCTACATGGATGACACTACTTTTTGAGACATTCAGAGTTCTTTCATGTGTTCAAAACATTCTCTCTGGAATAGGTCATCCTTCTATTGTTTGGAGGACGTCACAGTAAATTCTGTTTTTCTTGTGGCCAGCCTAGTCTACCAGGGAGGGATTACGTCTCAGACAGGGGAGCTAAGGTAGCGTTATCATTTCACATCCACGTGACTTGCATCGGTTTTTCCTGCGTAAGAGCTACGCGCCTGGCGACGCGCAAGCAAGAGAACGATAGATCTCGCGAGACTTCCGAGGGTTGCCGCCATCGCACGTTCACTTTCAGCCTGACGTAACATCTGTGTCTGCAGAAGCACTAGCATTGTTCGCGGATGGCAACTGATTCACAACGGCAAAAACAGTGCGAGTTCTTGTTTGTCTTGTTTGAGCAGTTTTATTCAGGGGAGAGAACTGTCTTTCGGGGAGTGTGTACTTCCTAATTTCATCACCGACTCCCTCTCTCTCTCATGAAGAGTGAACAGCGTCGTGTTTTGATCTCATCCCCCCCTGTACACGATCACACATCCGAGCTCTCTCTCTCTCTCTCTCTCTCTCTCTCTCTCTCTCTCTCTCACAGAGCGTTCACCACACGGCGTGGAAGGGTGGAAAGAAAATCGATCAGACTCCGGCACCACCCACGCACGCAACTACTTTTTACCTCCCGTTGTACCCCCCTCCCCTCAGTTCCCATTAGCTATTTGATATTGTTCAAGATTCTCTGTACTCGGTTTTTCTCTCTTTATTTCACCTGTGTCCATCCACCTGTCAGCTTATTTCACCCCTGACGTCAAATTGGGCTAATAATGGCAGCATAAATCACCTTCTTGTAGTGCGTACGTCACGCTGAAGTACAAGACTTCACGCCACTCTGGAAAGACATAGCTGCTTTACAATAATAATCGATGTGGACCCCCTCCCCTCCCCCAATTCCACCGCCAACCCAGCTGATCACCTACTGAAGTTGATAAATGAATATCCCCCCTCTCCCGCTCAACTACCACCACACACACTCTTCAGAGGCTAATTATTACGAAACTCCACTAAACTCCTACACCATTTCATTTCATGTAGAAATCTTTTGTTTTAGTACAACGAGGAGTGGGGTGAGAGAAAGAAAAATAACAAGTACTGGTTGGGAAAGCAGCAGCCCAGTTGTCATAGCGATACGGCGGGAACATACATTACGGGACACTGAAATAATCTGCAGATTTACTTTCCAGAGGATTGGGTGCTTTTCTGGTGGCGACAGAAGAAACATTCAGTCTGCTTGGTTGTGGTCGCTGGTCGCTAAAAGCGTTTGACATTCTGAGCCATTGAAGGAAAGACAGAAATCGCCTTGCTTGGCCGTATGCAGCTAACCAGCGGTGCTTCTGTACTCTTATCTGATACATTGTAAGTACTCGTGCACTGCTCTTGGATACTATCTAACTCTCCAAAGTTAAGGGCCTCCACAGGTCTTCCAAGCACCAATCCAGCATCCAGACGTATGTATGTGTGTGTGTGTATGTATTTAAGCGTCACCCAGATATATGGCACGAAAGTCCATTTCATGATAAGAGTTAAAACTCTTACTCACGCATACACGTAAGCACTTACCGATATTTTGGGAAGCGAAAGTGCGTTAACTATGCACGCGCATTTGTGTCTAATCAAAATTACTTCTCCTAAATAAGCTGTAAAGACTTCCAGTAAGTAATGCGTATCCAGGAAGATCTCCTCTAGATAAACAAGGAATCTTCACATTCTTTCTGTAAGCCGTTTAAGCTTGCAAGTACAGTGCTCACAACCTTCCCCTAGATACACCAGAATAGGCAAGAATCTACAGAAACAAAAACGAGATGAAATGAGATCTGGATTTGGTGAGAGTGGGGATGTGAATGGGCCGGTGGGTGGGGATGTGAGTGGGCAGGCGGGTGGGGATGCGAGTGGGCAGGCGGGTGGAGACAGAAAACTGGACGAACAGGTTACAAATGCCTTCTGCGCAAGTAACAATCATTTCGAAATCCAATCGATTGATCGTGGTAACCTTGTTTCCAAAGGTGTTGGGTTGCAAACAGTGAGACTTGTACACACATGCCGACATCATTTGCACGTGAATTCATTTCATTACCCTACCCTAAGCCAGAGGTCAAGGCTGGCTCTCTATTCAGGCCGCTTGTCCTGACCCACTAGGTTGACGATGCTGTTTATACGTTCCCTCATCTGCTGCTCACATTTCTCACAGATCCCCACCATCTGGTCCAGTCCGATAAACCGTTACAAAAATGTCCACTGGACGTGGGGAGGGAAGAGAAAAAGAGGAAAGGGACACACACACATATGTATATATATTTATAGGCATTTTATTATTAGAAAGTTAGAAAGCTTCCAGGCAGGAAAACTGATGACGTCATCCAGTGGCCTGAAGATCGTCAGGAATTACTGCGCGTGTAGATGACGAACATCAAAGCCCCACGCGAAAATCTTGGACAGGTTAGGAGCCCGCACTGGTTTTGTAAACAAGGTGGTTTCAGAATGAGATGCACTCGCGTGGCCGTCAGACTGACAGCAGACAAGCGCCGGATGAAGAAGACGGAGAGAAGAACCGAGGGAGAGACTGACACAGAGACAAAACTCGAGACCGCGACAAAGAGTGACAGAGACAGAGTGCATATTCTGTATGCAGATTGGCATAAAATCCCTAAAAACACCTAGGTCGAAATTGGGAATCAGCAGGGCGACGCACCTTTATGCACACGCTTGCGTGACGTGGGAGTATTCTCCTGTACTTCTCATCTCGCAGTCTGTGTAGGAGGAATAATATAAAGTTGGGGCCAGAGGGTGAGAGACACCAAAGTTCTCTCAAAGTGTCAGTGCAACTTGACTGGAAAACCAGAAAACCTTGCCATTGAAAAAAGAATGTTTCCAGCTACTTTTTTCATTTGCATGACGTCCTATATCAGACGAGAAAACAAACAGAAGCGAACTCACTGCAGGCTCTCTTATTGTCGACGAGCGGGCGGTACCTTATCTTATTGGACTCGACTTCTCCAGAATTACTGGACAAACTTTTATGGTGATCTCGTAAAATGTAGATTTAATTGAGCAATCGTCACCAAAACCTTTACTGATTCAGGTCAATGGTTTCTACACCAAAGGGTGACGACACAATGAAATAATGTGAATAACTAGAGAAATCTACCGAGGGAAAAGATTCTCATACTCTGATACGTTCGCTCAGTCTCTCACAGGCAAAACACTTCTAGCTCAAGAGCCCCCACCCTCGTAAAACACAACTGCAGCGAACCGTTATTCAACATTTATTTCAAACACTAACTGGCTCGACAACATCAAATATATCTACAAATTATTTACAGAGAATCACCGTGCTCGTGTCTAGGGTAAGACGCTGCCTGATTACGTCATACCACGAGGTATCAGACAAAGAAGATAAACAAATCAATGCAAGAGGGGAAATCAAACTGCACACGGCCTATGATCCCGCTCTATCCCCAAATACAGTAACAAAGCTACCAGACTGAATCAATAAGTGACCACCACAAGAGCACCTACTCTTGTCACTATGGAAACACTACTTTTCCGCAGAACACAGTTGCGATACGTGACCGACACAAGAGCACCAACTCTGATCACTACCGAAACTACTGCTTAACTGCAATACGCGGCTCTAAAGCTATTCATCGACCGACACAGAAGCTATGACACTGTACGACCAGCACTACCTCTCTGAACCCTCTTTTGGCATACCCGCCCGGCCACTAGCTTATGACGTCACCTGACTCCGGCAGGATGAAATCACCTATCTTACATCAACTCGAGTCCCAGACTCTAAGATAAGTATTTGGACAAGAGCAGTCTTACTTATAAGGCACAGTCAACAGTCACTTACTTTGTCTCGTAGTCGGCGCAATACACTCCAATGTATTCGCGAGATCTGCTACTGAAGCTCTTTCCACGTCTTTGGCTAAGATGGCAAGAGTTAGAGGCTCGTGTGTCCTCCGATGTGTCCCTGTGTCGATGTGTCGATCCCGATCGCTCTGTGTAACCTGTGTCCCGATCGCTCTCTGTGTATCCTCCTATCTAACGTTTTTACCTCCTTATGTAGTAAGCGTTCTGACGCACTACCCTCAAGTAAACCGGTTCTAGCCAGACTAGGGGGAGCAGAGCGGCTTCCATGACCAATGGCGTAGCATTACCCCTACCTAAGTGTTCAGAAAGGGCGGAGCGATTAACCTGGTGATGACGTATCTTTCCCCTACTAGCTGACGAAAGGGAGGAGCTAAAAGGATACCTAGGAGTGACAGGTAATAGCCTAGGGTGACATGTGACACTTATCACCAAGAACAACCACTCCTATACAGACCTGAAGTGTGACTGCAAGGCAGGTTTCCTACTGCAGGAAAATATGAGTGTATTGCTTTAAAATGCAGTGCGTTTGGGGAAAGCGGAAAAGGCCTCAGATCTCGCGTAAGTGGCGATTTTCGTAAACGCAGTGGTAACGACACATTCCTGCATAGTGCTGTGGACGAATCATGAATGACGCAGTCACCCCAAACCAGCGTGCGCATGTACTGCACGTCAGGACACGCATGAAATGAGCGAGTCATTAATTTACGGGGAAAAAAGTTTTTATGACAAAAAAAATCTGAGCTAAAATAAAACTGACACAGACAAAGTCGCCCCCTATTTATTTATCTCTTTGTGTTTTCTGTCCTGGAGAACGGGTGGTGCCCCAAAACGCCAGCTCTGCTTGTCTGTTTAGCTTGGGTCAGTTTCTCTTTTTACTATCTTTCACTCCAAGCTGGTCACTTGTTTTATTTTTTGAAAAAACTTTTGGGTCGTGGTGTGTTTGTTTGGCAGCAATAATTCCAAGTGAACCGGAACCTGTCTCATTCTAGGTGACGGGTGTGGGGAGAGTGGGGTAGAGATTGGACTCTATAGAAAGAAAATTGTGAAATAAATCGAACACAAAAACTGCTGTGCTGCGGAAATGAACAAGAAATGTTTCTTGAATCAAAGCGTGCAAATGACTGATTCGGAAAAAAAAACTGAATTAAAACATAAAACATGCAGGGAAATCCCCTTTGTGAGAGTTAGTCATGGAAAGAAAGGCGTTAGAAGCGTGCATTTAAAACTGGGGATTCAAGAACAGTCTTGAGAAATGATACCCAGGAATCGACTTATCAAAAGAAAACATGAACACAGTTCACGCACAATGACTCTATAGTACGAGGTGTAGAACTGTGAAACTTATTTCTCTATGTGCTAGCAAACTCTTATGTACAACTTATACCGCAGTATTTTCTACCTACTGAAACAACATAGAGTCTACCCGCTTAGAACACTATTCTTAGAAATTCCATCTGAGGGTTGGGTTAGGTTATGTTCTCTTTGCGGTTACCTTTTTTTCAGTGGTACTTTTTCTGCAAAAAAAAAAAAGATATTAGACTCCACATCGGGCTTTGAATAGGTCCTGGTTTGACCTAGAATTATCTTTTGTTGTGGTTAGCAACCGGCACCCGCATGGGCAGCGCACGATACACCAAGCGTGCGTGGCCAAGTCGGTGGGAAATGCAAACTGGCGTCCGGTTAGGGCAGTAGGGAGGTTCTGCAAGGGATGTCACACGGGTGCATAGCAGTCCCGAACAAAGAAAAACTTTCGTGCTTCTGAGATCCCTTATTGCACCTCTCAATGTCAGTCGACTGGACTGCCCGTAAGCCGGCCAATTTCAGTTGAACTCACGTGCAGGAACACGCCTTGCGAGGAAGCCTCGCGTGTACAGCGCATGTTAGGCTTTCTAGTAAGATAGAGTTGCATGACGACAGGAAGCATGCAATGAAGTGTCATCCAGTCTGTGCGCGGGTCTAAAGTTCAGTGCACCCTTAACATGGCTGTTTTTGACTTCAAATCCACCACCCAGAGGCAAACCTAATAACATTGAGTTTCTAAAAGTGTGTAAATCGGATAAAAATAGCTTCACTATAGCTGGTCCGCAAGTTGGTTATCTCTTGACCGAGATAAGCCTAGCCTCGACTTCTACACACCTACTTTACGTTAGTAGCAAATTGTGTCCTCTCGAGCCACGGTGCCCTCTTCAACTTCTAAAATAACTTCTTGAACTGTTGACACCAACCTTTAAAATGACGCCAGAATTGCTGAGGACAGGCACGATCCTCTTATTTCACGGCACTTCACGCCTGAGAGGAAATAACAGTACAGAGCTGTACAAGAAATGCTAACAAGGAAGAAAAATCTTTTCTGCTTGACGTCAATGGTAGAAAAAAACGCACTCATTTGGTAGAAAGCACACAGTAGATGAGAAGAATTTTTCTTTTCTTCTGTCTTTCTGTCTGTGTTTCTTTCCCTCTCTAGTTGGCTGCTGTCTTCCTGCATGCGTGTCTGTCCTTTTCTTGGCGCTTTAGACAATCCCGCCTGCGAGACCATTAACATCGTTACTTGGAAATCTCTGCAGCGAACGGATATCGTTGCGTAGTGAAATCAGTGATGGCGACTTCCGTCAGTCTTTGTAATTACGCGGCTGAAGAATCTACTGCGGGCGGACGCAGCGAGCCCTTAAAGCTACGCCTCTGGATTACCATGTCTGGGGGTCGTCCATTTCTTAGAACGGAATTTTCTTGTGGTGCGACAGAAAGCAGAGCGTGCTGCACGTGCATGTGCGCGCACACAAAGAAGTTTCTGCCGTCGACAATCCTCTGTTGCATTTAGCAGAACCGTGTCTGCCAGACTTTTCTTCCTGAATCAGTTGGTCCTACTTTATCGCGTGGGGAAAGGTTGACACCTAGTTTCGATAGTTTTTTTTAAAGTTACGTTTGCCTCTTCCTGCACCTTTCGCTCTCCAGCTCCTGATCTTGACCTCAGACCAAAATGGTCCTTGACTTTGATTCTGTCAGAAGCCAGTCCAAGGCCGTGGGTTCCGTGGGGTTCAGACAAGCTGGCCGCAGCTCCACCTTGCGGCCCCTGGAAGCCACGATAGCGTATCCCCACTAAGCTCGGCTGAAAGCCAGGCAGTCGCGACGTGTAAGATTCGATCAGAAGCCCGGTGTGCTGACGTCCCCTCAGCGTCGACTTCCGTTGGCTTTGATCACGTCAGATGTTGCCACTTGTTTGCCTCGTTTCTCATGCACGCGACTTTTCGGCTCAGACGAGCGTGCAAAGGTCTATGTGTAGGTGTTTATTTTCTTCTTTTTTTAAGGGCGGGGTTTTTTAAACGTGGGAAAGTGCCCTAAGAGAGAGACCAGAGAGAGACAGAAGTTAGTTCTGGGCTCACTTGCATGAGTGTTGCTGCTGTCGTAAGGGTTGTGCGCCATGAACTGTGTTGGGTTTATTGTTGGCTTGCAGAAGTTTCAACACTGTCACGTGTGAGCCGGCTTGTACACAAGACGGACGATGGACGATGAATGCGTCACTTCCTTAGGATTATTTCTTGCGTCGCTACTGTCTACATGCTGTCAGCACGCCCCCCCTTCAATTTCCCAGGTGGCCTAGCTTAGTCTCTACGAACACTCACGATGCGCGTAGCCCACATGAAACATAACGAATACCATGCAATCTAACGACAGACTTTTCAAAGAATTTCTCTGCCACCTCCGCAAAAATTTGCTTGCCGTAACAACAAAAAGTCCCCCCGCTGCCCTCTCACCCCTAACAAGATCGACAGCTTCTCAATGCTGCTCAACCTGTCAGCAGAGCGGTCTGGTGCTTAGGACAGGAGGCCAGTGGAAGTGGGCGCGTTCCTTCGAGGTGTGGATTGAAAGCCCTTCGGTCGAACGTTGATGTATGCGTGCCAGAAGACATCTGCTTTCTTAGACCATGGTCTGCTCCATTGGATGTATGGACACGCAACTCTCGCACGATCGCACACGCTCCATGAATGCGTTTTTTCCCGCCAACAAAGCCCATTGTGAGCTGCCTCGCAGGCTTTTCTAAAAATAACTATCTGACAGCCGTCAACTGATTGAAGAGAGAAGCTTTTTATAGAAAAAAGAGAAACGGCATTTTAACTTGATGAGGATCATAATCATGTATGCTGTGACTCGTATAAGGGTCTATTTTAAATCACTCGATCACGACAGCATTTTGATCGGGGAGCAGGAGAAATTAGCGAAAACTATGAGGATGAACGTCTTTGACTTGTTCGTTAAAGCAGTATAAGGCCTGTCGCTCACAGGTCGCGTAAGTCAAACACAGCGACAAAGAACTAAATCTTCGGTGTCAAAAAAGAAGCTTACAATAAAATCTGGGAAAACACAATGAAGTTCTCTTTGCAGACGCATATTTATATAATTGTTGTGTTGGGTAGTGATGATCTCTTGACGGCAACTGGACCAATTCTGTGCTGAGACGGCCAAAATATTTTCACGCTTTACTGAGTCTGACCGCGTGAGCCTGTCTTCAATCAATTCTTGAAGAAATCAGGACGAACCTTTGGGTAATTCATCGGGGCCATGGCCAGGGATTTCGAAGCGATACGAGGTAAGGCGACCGTAAGACCAGAATGTACAACTCTACAGAAACCATCTCTCAGCTAGCCAGCTTCTTATAATGGCTGGCTGTTGGCTTTAGTTGGTCTGTGCTAGACCAGCAGAGTTAACAGGAACGTGCCTCTGTACGCAGTCAACATAGAGACTGTCTGTGGACACGGAAGTTGTGACCCATCGCCCGGCCTCTGCCCACAGTAACGGCAGGCGATCAGATGTAGGACAATGTCGAACGAAAAAATAGGAAATCAAACCCACAGACGAGAAAATCGGTCACTTTAAGAAAGTCTGGAAACCGTCCAACGAACGACGCGACGGATGATTTGCGAAAGGGCACAGGGCACCGGGTATGGGGCACAAAAGCACAGGCAAGGGAGAAGACACCGAAGAGTACTGGGTGTAAGAACTAGCTCAGAAGTGTTTCCGCGCAAACTAGCAGATTCACAGCGTGATGGATTAGTAACTGAAGTCAGTCTGTCGAAAGGCACAGGCAGAACGACAGCAAAACTCCATGTTACGTTCGTAACATCAGTCACCAACATTGCCGATTCTCTCCCCTTCCTTCTGCAACGTTAACCCCCTTTGACCGAGCATTGAGAACAAATAGTCCCCATTCTTCGTCCCCTTGCGCGCAGGAGGCATTTGGCCAGCTTCTGTCAGACCTACCCTAGTGCAGTATCATGAATCTTTAGATCGCGACATCGCCTCATTTGGCGCTCCGTCAGTTGTCAGGCAGTGAAGTAGATCCGTAATATAACGAATGGGTTGATGTATGGAAGCAGTCCTGGAGGACTTAAAGGTGGCTGCACAAACAGAACAAATCCCCAAAGTGAGTGAAGAGGTGTATACAGTATACCGAACCGGTTAGGACAACTCAAAAAGGAACTGGTAGGATAGAATTTTTTTTGTTATAGAACTTCCCGGTAGGCGACGCGCCTTGAGGCGGTAAATACTGCATAATCGTGCTTGCTCCCAGAAAATACCTGCTACAACATGTTCCAGTTGTAAATGAATCTTAATTTTTAAAATTGTACCTATATATATATTGATCTAATTGTTTCGCAGATAGATCTTGTCCGTTTCAGCATACGATTCAATGGGTCACCCCAGAATGGCGGTTCTGTACAAGTGAATGCGCTGCTACTTTCGCGTCATGGGGAAAATGAAAGCTGGAAAGTCGGCCAGCGTCTGAGCTGCTGCACAGCAGGATGGCGAGCAAGGGAGATAGAGCTGGGCGCGTTCATAGAGGCGTTCAGTACAGCAGGATGACAAGCAAGGGAGATAGAGCTGGGCGCGTTCATAGAGGCGTTCAGTACAGCAGGATGACAAGCAAGGGAGATAGAGCTGGGCGCGTTCATTGAGGCGTTCAGTACAGCAAGATGACAAGCAAGGGAGATAGAGCTGGGCGCGTTCATTGAGGCGTTCAGTACAGCAAGATGACAAGCAAGGGAGATAGAGCTGGGCGCGTTCATAGAGGCGTTCAGTACAGCAGGATGACAAGCAAGGGAGATAGAGCTGGGCGCGTTCATTGAGGCGCTCGGTACTGCTGTGTGTGCTCTATATTTCGTTGGAAAGTGATAGAAGAAAAGTTTCATTACATCAACAAACAGAAAACAAAACATTGTACATTTGTAAAATGAAAGAAAACATTACTTTGACAGAAAAGGGTGAGACTTGTGGCTTTAGAATAACGAAGAACAGAATCTCATGCAGTGAGCATTTCGCCAACAAAGAAGACCCCCCCCCAACACCCTCCAACCCCCCAACCCCCACAACACAGTTCCATTGTCGTTTCCAAAAAGGAGTTTAAAACAACTGCGGTAATTTTGTGTGTGTGTGCGCGCGTGCGTGCGTGCTTGTCGGGTTGCGTTGCGGGGTTAACCAAGTTACATCATCAATATATTCAAATAAATTCTGTGTACACCTGTCACAGACACGTGCGCATGCGCTCTCACAGCCACACACACACGTGCTGTACTTAATCTTTTCGTCCTTGACACCCCTAATCTTTACCTGGTTTACCGAAACACTCTAAATTTATATAACTCACTCTCACTTCAATCAATCTAGGAACAAACAGAACACATTTCAAAGACCTCGACCCAAAGCGCGGATGGGCCAACACATTGCAATTTCACTACACACAGAAAAACAAAAGTTACACGTTCTTCAACATCCCAGGCTACAGAAATTGCATATACACTCACCCCTCCAGCAATCACACTCGCTACTTTGCACAACATATGATTCCCTTTCACTCCCTTCAATTCTACAGGCACTAATAACTTCAAGACACTTATTAACGGCGCGAGCGGAAAGCCTTCTGTGCGCGTTTTGGCATGATACGGGCTCACTGTTTACATTTTTTATTTACGAAGGTTCCGCGTGGCCTCCTAGGTGGGGCGCAGAACGAATTAAGCGATTCCCTGTAGTAACATCGGAAATCTTCCTTTGATTAACGATGGATTTGAACAGCTTCCATCCGCCCTCGTTAATCGAGGTCCCATTGTAATGTGTGGACACAATGAATACGTGACGTGTAGAAAAGGTTACACATTTTGTAAACACAAGTATACGAACTGTATGATAATAATTTTGAAGCATGCACATTTAGATTACATTTAGAGAGAGAGAGAATTCTTAATAGAAGGTTTCGTACCTTTTTAATACGACACCTGTATATATCTGATCTGGCAGTTTTAGAATTCCTTTTATATAATGGCTTAACTCATTTATTAAAATTTTTATCATATCTGTTTGTAGACAACACACGCTTAGTGAGCGGGCTGACCACTTTAACATGGATTCTCTGTATGCACACTTTGTGCACCGAGGGTTAGCTGTGTGAAGAATAGCGCCGTTACAAAGAAAGGGATGGCAGATCTTTTTTGAGGATCTGTCAAGTTCCTTCCTTTCGGCCCTCTCTTTGCTACGTGTTTAGGTACGGTAAGCTCCCTTGTGCACAGGTGTCTGCATACGGCTATGTTTGAGCGCTGCCAGTACCTTTGTTGGAGTTATGATGAATTAAGTTATGCGCTGCATACTAAGCGGAAGTGGTGGCAACTAGGGGGAACAACTCTTGTTAAGGGACTTAAGAACTTCTGCAGTGGTCCACAGCGTGGCGTGTAGTGATGTAGCCATGACGAGGCAGGCTCACGTGACCCTGGAGGTCAAGAAAAGCTGGAAATTCTCGAAGACCACCACTGCAGACCTGACAGAAACATCAAAGCGACAGTGACGGCCGATCTTCCTTGTGGTGGGCCTAGAAGCCCACAAAGATTTCGCACAATGGTTACCGCGAGTCTGTGGTTTCACTTCTCATATAGCAACGCTGCCCGAAACCAAAACTGACAGATAATTGCAAGAAAGCAGCGAATAAGATGCACAGCTGTAAAGATTTTGTCATCTGAGCATGCCAAGCACGTTTCCTTTATTTTTGTTTGTGTCGTTAATCACGGTTTCAAGGGGCGCATTTTATTTAACCGGATCTTAAAACTTAGGATACCGGGCTTTTGTTGTGAACAGTCCGGCGTTTGCTTGTTTGTTTTGTTGTTCCTTTCACAGCGTCCTATCTGCGCTAGTCGAGGGTAGCTCGCTTGTGTGTGTCTGCATGTCAATCCGCTGCGTTGTGTGTGCATGAGCCAGGGAATGCGTGCGCCTTGACTGTTTTATAAGGTTTGCAGCATCAAAAAATCCTATTATTGCTCTTATTTTTTTCTGTTGTAATTTGCGATTATATATAAGCAGCAAACGCAAATCTTGTCTACAGCTGAGGCAGGGGGGGGGATTGTCCTCTCCTACCCTTGCAAATTGCCTGCAGCAGGGGGATATTGCCCTGTCATATCCTAGCAAGTTTCTACTGCTGGGGGGGGGGGGATGTCCTGTCCTACCCTAGAAAATTGTCTACACCTGGGGGGATATTGTCCTGTCCTATCCTAGCAAATTTTCTACAGCTGGGGGAATTGCCCTGTCCTACCCTAGAAAATTGTCTACAGCTGGGGGGATATTGTCCTGTCCTACCCTAGCAAATTTTCTACAGCTGGGGGAATTGTCCTGTCCTACCCTAGGAAATTGTCTACAGCTGGGGGGATATTGTCCTGTCCTATCCTAGCAAATTTTCTACAGCTGGAGGGGGGCACTGTCCTGTCCTACCCTAACAAATTCTCGGACGGAAGCAAAACGTTAGGCCAGATTTACGCTTGCCTCACACTTTGCGACGTACCTCCCACCACTTCCTTTTTGTTAACTATCAGAAATTTATTTTCTGACTTACTGCTCACTGTGGGCGGTTCCCGTCCTGGCATGCTCACTCAAACTTGCAGAAAAAAATAACCTCAGCGAGTTTAGGAATAGCACGCAACCTTTTAAGTTTCTTTTTGAAACTGTCTTGGGAGCAACTGCTTTCGGGGGTGGCGGGGGTGGGAAGAAAGACTTTGAGAGGATTTGTCTGTTCGTTGCGTGCAGTAGATGTGGCTCCAGGCTGGTTCCGATAGACCAGTACTAGTTAGCGCAGACTGGCCCAGCCAGTAAAGACTATCGTTAGCAGTCGTCGTGGGTTCTCTTGCAGAATACAGCTCAGTTCTGTATCGAACCAGAACAGGATCGGGAAAGAAAGAAACGAAAGCCCGCGTGGCTGTAGAAGTTTAACAAGAAAAAGACACGTATACCTGTGAAGCCTGTTATATAAGTCTTTACTGGGAGCGAACACGACTGTGTAACCTTTCATTACGACACGCCGCGTCCCCTGCCGGGAATTATCGCTGTGACATCGTCTTGAGGGGTCCTCACGGGTTCCACAGACGACTAAGCTGGCCTTTCACTAAACTTATAACACTTATAAGCTTTTTTATTTGAAAAAGAGTACAACACGTTTAGGATAACTGACGCCTGTTGTCTGTGACCCACAGCACGTCTGGGCACATGACCTGGGATGTAGCTGTTAGCACCGTCAGATACTTCAGCGTCAAATGCGTGTAAAACTGTAGCTGATGTTTTGGTGACACCCCCCACCACCACCACCACCACCACCACCACCGAAGCAGCTAATTAAACAAGAAAAAGAAATAATGTATTTTTGATATACGAAACTTTTCATTCATCTTATAGATCCTTAACTTGACGAGATCAAAAGCAACCTGGTTTCGCGCCTCTTTCGTGCTTTTACGCCGAGTCAGCAGCCGACGCGATGTCAGATGGGACACATACAGCGGGAACAAAAGTGCGGGTGGGGCAATCTGAACCCCGATTCTCACTGTCATGGTGGCAAGGGCTAACCGTTGCGTCACCTGACCGCACCAAACATGCCTATAGACACAATAAAAAGTGTTTCTTCTGTGGTTGTATGCTAAGGAATGATCACTTCTGCCGCATCGCAGGAGCGACTCCGATGGACTAAAGCATTGCCTGCCACGCGCAATTACTGGAAGTGCTCTACTTCTAGAAACGTAACCTTTGAGGTCAAACGAACCCATCACTTTTTTGAACTGGTAGAAGAAACAGGTTTTTAAGGACGTATTATTACCGCCAAGTGACCCAGTGTTCTCGAATTCTGATTGAAGTCTAACAAGTCGTTAAAGAAGAAAAGAAAGAAAATAAAAATACTCGCTAGCCCAGAAACTGATCTTAGACTTTTTTGTTTGCCGTCGTGAGGTTCTATCAGTGACAGTAAATTAGAAACGAATTGTTTTATCAATGTTGTTATAAAGGGATAAGGAATGGGCGGCTGGGTAAGTTACCGAACGAATAAATCTGGGTACTGGTGAATAATGTATGTAAGAACATAAAAATCTTTTTTTTATGAATTTGTATCTGAAAAACACAGAACATCCAAATGCCAAACATTTATATTTTATGAGAAAAAGCACCTTTTTGCGCACTGCATTGTATGGTACCGGCACTGTGAATAAATAAACAAATAAGAAATAAATAAGCGAACAAATTAGAGTGTTTCTTGTGAAAATATCTGTCAACTCCGTTAAACTAACCAGTAGTGGTTGAGACTTTCAGTTGGAACCCAATAGGCCACCACTGTTATTTAAATCCTCGCAGCGTGGACTCCTATTTCTTTCAAATAAGTCATTTACTTCTTTAATGTGACTTTTTCTTGTTCGTATTTAGTTTCGTTCTATCAGACCTGCACTGTAAATAAGAAGTGTTTAAGTTAAAACACTTATTTTGCTACTGAAACATAGCACATTGATCTACAACGCTTTAGACGTGTTGGTGCTAAACTAGCGTAAAAAGTGTTCTGGTCTGTGTTCTCGAAAGTGTTCCAATGGTCTGAAAATGTATAAATGGTGTTCTGATAATGTTCCAGATGTGTGCGAGCAGCAAGTGTTCAGTCAAGTAGGGGCATGCCAAGAACACTTAGAACACATGAAGCACACATCTTGCACACTATTTACACACGCAGCACATGTCTTGAATCTGCTTTAACACTATTTACATGTAATCAGTGTTAAAAATATTTAGTGTGTGATGAAGGGGTAATGCCCAGAAACGTTGACTTTATCTGTGTTTGTCTTTGCTTTTACCACTTACCACAGCGTCATTATTTGTTAGGCCTATGTGTATATTTTATGGAAATATTAATAGACATGTATATTGTGAAGACCTAACACACGTGTATTTTATGGAGACGTAAAAGATATGTATATTTTGTAGATAGGTAATAGACATGCATATTTCGGGGAGATAACACGTTGTGATGATTTGCAATTTTTACGTTTAAATTTCATGAGTGATAAGAAGATCTAATCGCTCGACGTGAGCAGAACTGAGTCGCGTCTGAAACTGCGCAATAGTTTCCTTCATCAGAATCACCGACAGAGATCAGGCCGGCATAGAAAGCTACGTGACAGCTTGCTGACAGGTAATGGACCCATGAAGGGAAAGTGATTTGGCGGGGGACGTTATGAAAGCTTGTCAAAGGTGACAAAATGCCGGCCGCTGCTAAAAAAAAAAAACAAAAAAACTTCACAGTTGGATCGCTTGTGCATTGTTGCGGTCAGGCCAACCGCTTGGTAGCGGTGAGATCATTTAGGGACGGCAGACTTCCGGGGGGGGGGGGGAGGTTCAGAATGGACAGATTGAGAATCGACGCCCATGTTGTTGTGACATCCAGCCTCAATGGCCCCAGCTTCTTCCCGTGGCACAAGGCTGATGGAGGTCACTTCCGCGTTTGCTTCTTGGTGACCCCAATGTGAACACGACTTCACTGGCTTCCGTTACGGGAGCAGGCGCCTAGCGAAATGATGTAAGGATCGAATCGGTTCCCACCAGGCTTCTTTATATATATATATAAAAACCCTCCATCTCTTCGCTAATGGACTGGCTGGATTGAGATCTGTTGAGTTTTCCTTCGGAGAATTTCGACGAAAGGCAGTGACAAATCATTGCACTATTGATTCCAGGTCCCAGAACATCATCCTCACATTCAGAATGTTTCATCTGAGTAGCAAGTATCAAGCAATTATTTCCCCAGATATAGCACAAAGTTCGCAGATACAGCGCATTACACAGCAGGCAATACTATCTTCTTTTTTTTTTAGATTTCTAAAGACCTTCTTTAGCATTTTTTTTAAATTTGCAATACAGTTTACAATACAAATAAAGTATCAGACAAATATTCAAAAATACAAGCCTGCATACACCCCCTTCCCAACCATACAGAGTACACGGGTATCAAATATAGAAATACCTGTTCTATATGATATACAAGTTTTCATGTGTCTCTTCAATAAGCTTTTGGTATGTTGACCACTGTTTTAAGAAAAACAGATCAGACATTTCAGTAATCGCAATATATCTTTCTATTACATATATATTTTTCTAAATTGTCAGGAAATTGGTAAGAGACGGGTTCATTTGTTTCATTTTGCAAGAGTAAATATACAATTTTCATTAACAATATGAAATCGAAGGCGCGCAGCATCAGTTACATGGCTTCTGTCACACCCAAAGAGTACGAGAGCTCTGGAAATTCACATTTCTCTATAAGGTACTGTTGCAAATGTTCCCAGAACTTTTTAACAATTTCACACTTCCAAAAGATATGTTGGATGTTTTCTTTCTCTTTTTTTACAAAAAGTGCACAAATCATCATCTTCTAAACCCATTTTAACAACCATCACATTCGTGCCCAGGATTCTGTGTAAAAGTCTTGTTTGGAACCTTTTTAATTTTTGATCTTTAATTTTGGCCATTTTTCCGAAAACACATTGCCATTCAACGTTTTCAGTAAGTCTCACTTCCCATTTTGCACAGCAATTTGGTTGTGCAATGTTGTTACACAATATGGCGTAATAAGAAGGGGTGAGCGGTCGCTCAGCGTCGATGGGCACGGCTCTGCTGAGCTGGCAAAGTAATCTAATTAATTTAACAACCATCATTTATCTCTAAAAACTGTTCTGATTAGAATGTAGGTCTGAGCAACACGAACCTGCAGGTATGTTTTTCACTTGACAAAAGTGGAAAATTTGGATATAAACAGCGTGTGAGAGAGACGATGAAGCTCTGAACTGTGTAGCGTAGTCAGTCATGCGTTGTGAACATGAGACTAGCTGAGCATGGAGTATTGATTGACACAAACGTCGCGACGTTAAATGTCTCAAGCGAAAAGAAAGAGATAGAGAACCGAAGTTAGGAGAATGACGGAGAAAAAGAAACAGGTGATATCGGAATACTTTAGCCCACAGCTGCTGTTGCGAACTGGGGGTTTTGAAAGAGACAACCGACCTCCGTGTTGCTCTCCCCGCCTGCGTGACCTTGTCACACGCACACAAATGGCTCGTGGTGGCGTTCCCCCCTCGTCCGCGAACAATTATTTCTTACTTATGAGTGGAGACCTCAGAAATCACTATCTCACTAACCTTCCCTGGCCCGAGCCCCCACTCCACTCTATTACACAACTAAAGATAACAAAGATGATTTCTGAGAAAGAGAATAAAAATGTAGTTTATTTACGAGGTAATTTTGGTTTTCATCTAATACG
>SMGT01011869.1:33348-88557 GCA_004794575.1 Lanistes nyassanus | reverse complement strand
GTGGACACAACTACCCCCCCTCCCGTTCCTGGTTGTTTACCTCGCGCGGCTACATCAAAGCTCTTGATGCTCGACACTACGCGTCGCTAGTTTTCTCCAGCTACGTAATCTTCCCTGAACAACTAACGCACACCTGGTGAGCCTGACACCTTCACTAATCCCACCCTAGCAGCCCCAGGTATGTAACACCTTGCCCCTGGTTTCTAGGGTCAGTACCCCCGATCATAAGTGTAAACAGGGAACTAATCCTGGGCTGGTGATGACGTGAGCGACTAGATGGCGGCTTGAACAAGGAATAATAGACCTTAATTAGGCCTGAGAGTCGAGGATGGTTCACACCTGGAATCTATGGTGCAATCTCCTTGACCCACCAGACCCCGACACGTGACAGCTGCCGCCATCGCCAAGCGCAAAACGGACATATCCGTCATCTTCTAGTGAGAGCGATGTCAGCTTTAGCGCCAGTAAGCCAGCCATGAAGCGTCCGAATATGACTACCCCGAAAGAGAAATCGGTGCAGGAAACGCTCATGGGACTGCTACAGAAAATAGACACATTCGCAACTAAGGATGACGTCCTGCAAATGAAGGCAAAAGTGAAAGAATTAACTGAAAAGTAATGGAAGAACTAGAGAAGATGGAGGGGCAAATACTAGATATGGAAAACAGGATAACAGGACTGAGCAAGGAGGTTAAAGTTATTAAAGGCAAAACCTCTAGACTTGAAAACAACGCCAATGATATTTGAATGTGCAGCTTGGAAAGAGAGATTAATGATCTCCAGCAATATTCAAGGAGGTGGAATCTCCGAGTGTACAGAGTTGTAGAATCTCCAAAAGAAACAGAAGAAGATTGCGTAAAAAAGATTTCCAGTATCTTCACTGACCAAGTGGGAGTTCGGATTTTCATACAAGACATTGAGCTGGCGCGCAGGACAGGAAAACCGGGTGACAGAGCGAGACCAATTCTTGTTCGATTCTTCGACAGGAAAAAGCGTGACGAGGTGCTCCAGAATCGGAGAAAACTGAAGAACAAAGGAATCACGATAGACGAAGACTTAACAACACTAAATTATAAACTACTGAAAAAAGCGGTAGATCACTCGGCAACAATGTCCGTCTGGAGTTCTAATGGACAAATTTTAGCCAAACTAAAAAATGGACGAATCGTGAGGCAGGCAATACTATCATCTACACACACGCACACTTAACACACACAATGTGGCCGTCTCTGATGCAGATCGCTACGCACGGACGTATACAAATTTACTTATGAATATGACAAAGACACATTACACAGTTTTAAAGACAGACATGCAGGCAGACACATGAACGCACGTGCGGGCGAATAGCCACGGGCACGGTCGCGTGTTCGTGCACATACACACAAGCACACGAGTGCCCCCACTCGCGCACACATTCACACATGAAGCTGAAATGTCTGCTATGGTCATACTTTCGTGAAATATTTTCTTTGTCCACATTTTCCTGAAGAAGGTGCTTTCAGGGAAAGCGAGCCTAATGTTTTTTCACCAACTTAGAAACAGAACCCGAGAATGCGTCATTATCGCCCTTGACAACAATGTTTTCATCTCACGCCGTATCTGCAGAAGGACAGTAACTAAACGATAGCTGGGATTGCAGGAGCAGGGATTTGGAAGTTTCAAATTTAAGGCCGACAGGACCGTAACTTTGAAATTCACTATCCCGCTGAAACGTCCACCAGACGACCCGTTTTGTTATTTTTCTTGATATCACAGTCCTTCGCAGGTAACACATAGCTGAGACTAAAGACAAAATTAAGTACCGTGGGACCTCTGAAATTACGAACTTAACAACTCATAAAAATTTGGTCTTATTCGTTTGCGACTAAGAAGTTGCGAATCTTTCAACGATGATCAGCTTCTCTAAATGGAGTATGCTAGTCATCCGGTAGATATACACTATAAAGTCTGTAACAATCGGACGCTCGACGTGATAACTTTTGTCCATAGACCGGCAAGACTACTAGCGGTCACGGGCGACCACCATATTTCGACACTCCTGATGGGAATAGATGGCGTTTGCGTCTGGTCACGAGACCATACAGTACAGCCTCCTTCCTGTTTAGTCGACATGGGTTTAATAAGCACTACGCACAGTCTTCAGCTGACAGTTTAAGTAAAGGGGCAGGCGAGTTACAAGCGAAATAGTCTGTGGCAAATGGTTCACAGTGATCGATAAGACGCCATTTCTGTGATTTAAAAAAAGTGAAAGCTGAAAGTCGTTTGTGACTGACGCTGCGTAACAATCGGTTAGTCTACCTGCGGGCCAAAAAAACAGCCTGCAGTTTGAAAAAATGTCTGGTGGCATGAACAATGAAACATAGAGAAACGGACCCCAGTGCTTTCAATAAAAAAAAGTTATTACATGTCAAAAGCACCAAATGATATAATTATGTTTATATTGAGTTATCTACTGAGATGCTTTAATTCATTTTGATGCACACAGCCATAAACCTTTTTTTTTAAACCGAAGGCTTGCGTCGGTAGAGTTAGGAGACGATAATTGGAGTGGTTTGAAGACACCCATATCATGCCAGAGTGGTCAAAAGAGACAGACACAGATGCACAACTGGCTTGTAAGGTACAGCATCTCTAAACCTCGCTGCGATTACTTCAAGGTGAGTGCTACTAAATACACCTTTTATTGCCAAGCGGTTACCAGCAACATCACATTCTATCGGCAACGCGGCAAAACCTGAACATCTTTACTCTGCTGTTTGAGATTATATTTGTTATTTTTTTTTGCGATGTATTATATTGCGGAGAAATGTTTTTGTGTGATCTGATCCCTAAGATAAGCAAGCTGCTTTTCCGTCGAGCGAGAGAAATACAGGACGGAAAGGGAGAGAGAGGCAGAGAGACAGGGGGAGACAGAGAGAGAGAGAGAGATACAGGGCGGAAAGGGAGAGAGAGAGAGACAGGGAGACACAGAGAGAGAGAGATACAGGACGGAAAGGGAGAGAGAGGCAGAGAGACAGGGAGACAGAGAGAGAGAGATACTGGACGGAAAGGGGGAGAGAGAGAGGCAGAGAGACAGGGAGACAGAGAGATACAGGACGGAAAGGGAGAGAGAGAGAGGCAGAGAGACAGGGAGACACAGAGAGAGATACAGGACGGAAAGGGAGAGAGAGAGAGGCAGAGAGACAGGGAGACAGAGAGATACAGGACAGAAAGGGGGAGGGACAGACAGGGAGACAGAGACAGAGACAGAGATACAGGACGGAAAGGGAGAGAGAGAGGCAGGGAGACAGGGAGACAGAGAGATACAGGACGGAAAGGGAGAGAGAGAGGCAGAGAGACAGGGAGACACAGAGAGAGATACAGGACGGAAAGGGAGAGAGAGAGAGGCAGAGAGACAGGGAGACAGAGAGATACAGGACAGAAAGGGGGAGGGACAGACAGGGAGACAGAGACAGAGAGAGAGATACAGGACGGAAAGGGAGAGAGGGAGGCAGGGAGACAGGGAGACAGAGAGATACAGGACGGAAAGGGAGAGAGAGAGAGGCAGAGAGACAGGGAGACAGAGAGATACAGGACGGAAAGGGGAAGAGACAGACAGGGTGGAAACGGAGAGAGAGACACACACAGGGCGGAAAGGGGGGGGAGAGAGAGAGGGAGACAGAGAGAGAGACAAACACTGTGTGTGAGGAGGGGTTAGCAATGACGTACTGCTTACCTAGGAGGTCCAAATATTGTGTGTGAGGAGGGGAAAGGAGAAAGCAACTAAAAGGACCTTGGTAAGAAAACTTATTCCGAAGTTCGAAAGACTACAGAAAGCTCTTCTCCAAAAGATTGCAAGTCTCACTTTATCGATGTGATTTATCTCCCCCAAGTTGTTTTTCCCTTCTTTTCTTTGTAAAGTCCTGCATGGGAGTTAATCCCCGAAGTGTCGTTTAGTTTTTTTCTCCAGGTTTGAAGTTTTGCACGTCTGACATTTTCATTAATACAGTATACACATAAATAAGCAGACCCATTATAAAGCACAGTTCAATTCTATCTGGGACTAATATAGTTTTTTTGGTTGATGAAAGCCATGATGAATATTTATGTTACATATCCGTTACACGAGAATTTTTTTAGCAGAAAAATGAGACAGAGAAGGGAATGAAATACAATATCCGTACTGCTCTATCATGTGCCAGTTGCTTTACTTAATTTATTTTGCAAGTCTCCGCCTGCAGCCTCTCTGACCGCCTGCACTTCATCGAACGAAAACGACTTAACCTGCATCAGCCAAAGGTTTCAGTAGCCATCAGCAAACACGGCCAAGTCATTATTTCTTCCATAAATACATTTTTATGTGCCCTGCTCCGACCAGCTTCATTGATAAATAGAAAACGGGTCGTGACGTCAAAGAATCTCGCGAGATTTACTTGGGTCTGTTGGCCGAAGCGAATAACCGCCCGTTTTTTTTAAACTGTAGTATATTCAGCAGCTCACCTGAATACAGTTTGCGCAAAAAAAAAACTGCTTCATTCAGGCATTCTGAAAGACAATCTCTGTTCCAGATGTTTATGATGTAATAACAGAAAGGTGTGCATGCAAATGTTCAGCGCGTATCGTTCTTCCATTTAGATTTTGTTTATTCAGTGTTTTATGGTTGTCTACAAAGGCAGGCAGCATAAGCTGCACAGCACGCGCGAAGACGCGAATTTATCCGTCTGCAGACTAATATGAAAAAAGCGATCGTAAAGTGGAAAAAGGAAACACAGAGAGAAGGGGGAAAGGGGGAAGGCAGAGAGACGGGAGGGAAATAACTGGAGCTGATCAGAATTCAATACGGACCAGACAAAAGACAGAGAGAAAAAGAGAAATCAAAAGAAAAACAAAGACAAAGAAATACAAAACATAAAGAAGAAAACATGAAAAAGAAGGAAAAAGAAAGAAAGAAAAAAGAGAATGAAAGAAACAGAAGGAAAGAAAAGACACAAAAGGAAAGAAATTATGAAAAGACAGACAGACAAAGGAGTATAATGAAGGTAAAGAACTGCAAAGGTATTAAAAAGACAGATAAGATAAAATAAGATTAGATAAAAAAAAACAAAAATAAATTAAAACAAGGAGAAAGGAAGGAAGGAAGGAAGGAAGGAAAGAAGGAAAGAAGGAAAGAAGGAAAGAAGGAAAGATCCGCAGTGAAGGTATAGGATTGCGAAATATTACAGTTCTGTACCAGATAACTTCCATAATGTTAGGAGATGTTCGTTAAAGCCGGAGAAAAGTGTCGATCACGACCACCTGCCAAACAGATCCCCAAGGCGTCTGTTATTACGGTTAGGATCACATTCAGTTTTTCCTCAACAGTTTGATACAAATTAATTCGAACACCCCGCTGTCAGCGTACCAGCCAGGTGACGTCAATGATTATAAATGCGGGAGATACAGCAACACCAGTCCTATGAAAACCATTTGAGTTACAATTACACTAGTCCTTTTTTTAAAAATCAGTTGAGTTGCGGTTACAACAGTTTTATACACTCTATAACAACTCCTCCACCCTCCCGTCCTCGCGTTGCTATGAATTCTTGGGACTGAAGCAGTGGACTCGACAGGGGCCTGGATAGCTCAGTTGGGAGAACTGCGGACTAGCAGATGGAGGTTGCTGGTTCGAACCCTGGTGTGGATTATTTCCTGGAGTTAAACATTGTGCAAACTCCATTCGGCCATCTCCCCGTCTCCTGCCTGCTCGCTCGCACTGACCATGTTACTGCAGCCATCAGTCTGGCGGTTCTTTCAGTGCATAGTACAGTAATAGGACCCCATCCCCCATAGTGCGAAATCACCGCGAGGTGGAAGCACTGTCCCTCTAAATCACCACCACAGTGGACTCGACACTTCTCTCAGGCAAGCGAGGTTCATGTGTGGCTCTCTGCCAAACAGCGGCGAGAAACCCAGTGCCACGTCACTGTCCTGGTGTCATGCCGCGACTGGCATAATTCGCAATCAAAACCCGTCTCCAGCTGTAACACACGGGTTGCTGTTACACAGTGGAACCTGTCGCCTTCGAGGCCTTTGCTATGTATAGCACTTTACTGCTTTGAAATGTTTTAAAACTGACTATTGCTTGCTTGCCTTCTTTGTTCGCTGGCTGGATGGATGGATGGATGAACTGCTTACTGGTTTTTGTTTTTGATCGAGCATCTACGGATGAGGCAAAAGATCAGGTTGTCCTTCTAATTACCGATGCCTTGATTGTTTGTTAGAGGATTTCTCAGCCAGCCAAGCGTATGCTTCGCCGATAGTCGAACATTGTTCCTTCCCGCCATTGTTCGACTGTCGGCCGACATCGCCTTACATGCTTGGATTACATCTGGTACCATGACTCCCCTGCTTGACAGGAGCACACGGGACGTTCCCAGAGTGATGCTCGGGGCAGTTATCCTACCCTCACAGTGCTTGAAACTGGAGAACTTCCGGCAGGGAAATCAGCGCCTATTGGTCGAAATGGTCGCATTCCTTATCATATGACAACCGTACTGTGCTTCCTTCACTACATTTGGGAACCGGTCATAACTTGACGAACTTCCCAACAAAGAAGCAAGCCGACAAACAACTATTCAACAACAAATGTTTACAGAAGGAGAAAAGCTTGATTCTTACGTCTGAAAAGAAATATAATTTCTCACGACTTCGCCCTGTACGGAAACTTTTCCCTTCACCAACGCTCCTTAAACAAGGTGTACAGCGATCACATTCTTCTCTTCTTCCTGACTCCCTTTTTCTCTCATCCTTTTTCTTTAAAACGAGGCCGATACGCCAGTCATACAGTAACACACAGTCAAAAGAACTGTACTTGTACTGGTTCCCGGAAGTCGTTTCCGCTGCGCATGCTCATCACTCTTTCGCTCAGAACAGGTGGCGCCATCGGCTGGCCAGTCGCTCTACGTAATATCGAACGCTACACCTCCCGTCACCCACCCAGATCGTTGGCTGGTGAAGATGGGGACGGAATTAGCACGCCAGTAGCGGGCCCCCAGCTGGGGAGGGAAGTACTCTATGCAGGTCTACTGCCCGCCTGAAGGTTTAAGTGTCTAACAGGGTCTGATCGTTTGTCCACTGGGGGAGGGGGAGGGGAGCCAGGGGTGGGAGGAGAGGAAGGGAAAGTACTTTTAGGGTGGTATGTGCGTGTGTGTGTGTGGGGAGGGAGGGGAAGTACTGTTTGGGTGGGAAAGGGTGATATGTGTGTGTGTGGGGGGGGGGGAGTGGGTGGTTGGGTGGGTAGCCACACATGCAGGCAGGCACGCACACATACACACGCACACATGCACACACAAGCATGCACGCACGTCCCACTCAAGCACCCAGAAAGCCAGAGGTGTCATGAAAGGAAAACGTGCGATTATCTTCTCATCTACAGATGGGAAGCAAACTTAAAATTTGAAAACCTTTAAATCTGGATGGCAACCAGTGAACGTGTAGCTGCGTAACTCACTTTCTGAGTAATTATTTATTGTCGATGAATACAACTGCCGTTTCACCCAGCTGTCTGTGCGTCCGTGCGTGTGCGTATCTGTCTACGCGCGCTTTTCTGAAAGCAGAACATGACTACTTGAATTGACGAATAACACCTGTTGTTGAACTGTTTACCTCTGTACACAGCGTTCAGAAGTAAATATTGTGTTGACAATCAGGGAACAGTGGTTGCACGCTCAGGTTAAAATTACAGCAAAATTTGACACACGGATTTCTGTAATAGAGTTTTCCTCGCGATATCATGCAAGACGATGTCGGCTGATAAGTCTAAAATTGTAGGCCTGCTATATCGACCGATGTTTTCTTGCATTCCCAGTAGATACTCGCGCCATTGAAATATAATACTTCACCCCCAGTAAACTGTCTCAATAGCTGATTGTGTGCCTTGAGTTTCTTCTGCGTTATGGTTTGTAGTTTAGTTGTGGCAAATGAACGTTGGCGTTTTAATAAACAACCACCGCCATCACGCAAAACATACTAACATTATCCATTAGTATGCAATCTATAAGCTGGGAGGTAGTGTTGTTATGAACAGTGCTGTCAATTGTTGTCGGAAAAAAACATTCAACAGGACTGCACGCTCATCAACTCAAATCATTCCAATTAAGCTGTCCGGATAGGATGCAGCTGACGACAACATTAGATGTTTTATTTGCCAGATGCGGGATCTGTCCTATAAATGAACACGTCATTTGAGACCAGCTGCGAGAATCCACGAGATCTCCCAAATAAGTCCACCACAATACCTTCGAAAACAATAAGCAACCCAAACAATGGGGAAAACAGTCTTAAAATGAGTTTCTTCGGCGCCGCTGTCTGCTCGAGTCGCTGACGGATCCTGTCAGGCGTAGGAAGAAATGTCTTCCACAATAAGTCTCGGTTCCACAGCCTCGCCTATCTGTCTATCGTCATCTCTATCAGCTGCAACAAGCCGGAAGCAGCAAGGTAATTGCACTGAGACAAAAGTCGATGTCATAGTACTGGCTGTTGTTGGAAACAAATCAATGCTCTAGTAATTGAAAACAATGGGTTGAGGGACACGATCTTCCCGTAAATAAGAAAGTGTGTTAGGGAATGACATTCCTACAAGGTGTGGACAATAACAGTCCTTCAACAAAGTGAAGAGAATAACAGTCCTTCAACAAGGCGCAGGGACTAACATTCCATCAACAGAGTGCAGGGAATAAGGGTCCTTCAACAGCAAGGGAGTCGCTTCACTCAAAGTTTCCACAGAGACGGAAGACAGATTAAAACCACAGCTCTCCACCGGTTCTTCAAACCAGAACTGCACCGTGTAGTGATAAGGTTACATCAGGTACTGTGCTGGCTCTCTATCTCCCTCTCAAACGTCACATTACGACCGACCACACTAGTAACATAACTGGTCCTATTTAAAATCGTCTAGAGATGCGGCCAAACTGGAGGTCTGTATTCTGTTCTACATGGAACAAATCCTGCTTAAATCCCACCAAGAAATTGAAAATCGTCAGGATATTCAAGTCTGAGAATTGATCGCCTATGGGGTACGATGTAAAAATACATCATCTAAAGTCTGTACAGCCATGGAATAAATCATTTGTAATATATTATGGTGGTTTTAATCACGTCATCTGTAGTCTGAACCAGTAACTGAAGAAAGAATTGCGAACCTAATGAGTGAGTGAGTGAACGAGCGGGATGGGTAATTGTATGGGTGGGCAAGTGGATGGCTCTATGAGTGGGAATGAGAGCTGAGTGGGTGAGTTATCGGTCCTGCAAAAGGAGAGACAGTGTGTGCACGTAATCGTTCTGAAAGCCCATCTGACCCGACACCATTAAGAAAACTGTAAATAAATCAGAAGTTTTTAGCACCTAAGCACTCGAAGCCGTGTTAACCACTTCAGTCCCATGAAACACGCCACTAAAATGTTTTCCCTGTGGAAGAAAGTAGTATACGTGTAACGTACTGAGATCTTCGGCGAAGTAGAAGCCATATTTGCTCTGTTAAGAAACACCTCAAAAGTCACAGCAACAAAGTTCAGTTAGCTCTCGCGACAGATTTCCACGGCACAACAGCTGACTGTATCCTTACTCGCACACCAGCTTTTGTGGCAGTCTCTCCTTTAACGGAGGAGCCAGAGAGAGAGAGAGAGAGAAAGACGATCTTAGAATTATTTGGCGCTTTCCATGTCGAACCTCTCCCACTATCTCCCACCTGCTTCACGCATCAGCGCTCAGGCTATCACAGCAGGAGCGCTGTGGGCAATGCATGACGAAATGTCACATCGGAATGGCACGAGATGCAGCATAGAAAATTTTTGATGCCGCGCGGCCGTGATAACGGCGTCCGTTGAAGGGCAGACAGGTGTAAAATGAGCCACAAGGCGCGTCGGCTGCTCCGGACGGGAAACGCTTTCCACTTCGCTTAGCACGTTGACAAGTTAAATCAGGCGAAGGGTGGTGGGGGCCACTGCCTCTAGACTGTTTTTCTGTTTTCTGCTAGCCCTAACATCATGGGAATGTTCCTGTGGGCAGGCTTCTGCAACTTCTTCTCGGCAAACATCAGCAATTCTCTGCACCTCCCTTACCACACCTCCCCACCCTCTCCATCCTCTTTGTTCTCGCATTCTTTTTCCTACCCCCTCCAAATTACCACTCCCTCTCTCTTGCTCACACAACCTGCTTTATGTTGCATGCTGGTTTTTAAACGCAAAGATTTCAAGATGTAAGCTTAGTTTATAACTGGTCATTTTGCGTTTTTGTTGGGGATTTGTTTTTGTTTGTTTGTTGCGATAGGATGAAAGTTTAACCAATAAATTGTAAATAACTTTCTGCCCGACAAACACACACACACCACGAAAGCACGCACGCAGGCACGAACGCATTTACTGACCCACGTGATATATACCTGCGATATCATTACTGCCTTCCCAGGCCAAGGTGTACACATCTGATGCCGCCTGAAGGATATTGTGTCACGTGAGGCGGCTGTGCTGATGGCGGAAATAATGTTAACATGACGTCAACAAGAAACAGCAAAGAGCAGCCAAGCGAGGAGACGGAGTTGTGAACACCTGGCAGAACAACAACCGGCCCGCACTCTCAGGTATACAAGTATTTCTCGTGTAGGATTCTCAAAATTTGTTTCTGTGCATACCCAATGGATAAAAACAACTAACCACAACAAACGCGTTGCACTCTGTGGAATATTAACAACTCTGGACTTTCTCAGAGGGGAGAAACTCTTTTGTTCTCCAGTAACTATAGGAACAATTTTCCCTTCGTCCACTAACATCGAAATGGCACCTCTCCCGCAGAACAAAATGATCGTCAACAGATACCATCCACGTCCCAATATTTCCAATACATTCTTTAAATGATCCCTTTATTGTTCCGAACACGGACAGGGGATAGAGGGTGGGGAATACAGGCAGGGGCACGGAAACATCAGGAACAGAAGACAATCCAGACATGTTATCCTCCACGGTCGTCAGAGCTCTATGGGGACTGTCGCAAGGGACTGGAGCGACCCTTGACTGTCGCAACGAACTGGAGCGACCCTTGACTGTCGCAAGGGACTGGAGCGACCCTTGACTGTCGCAAGGGACTGGAGCGACCCTTGACTGTCGCAATGAACTGGAGCGACCCTTGACTGTCGCAAGGGACTGGAGCAACCCTTGAATGTGCGAGGAACTTAGCGCGCGTGGGTTGCTCTCTGAAGTGGAGTGAGTGAAATGCGCGGGTATGCGAAGGGAATAAACATACCAGATATCTGCAAGTAAACGTAAGCTGCATTCCTGACTGTCCGGCTGCGCCCATGTGCGCTTGGCGAGAGTACGACGTACGTGCACCTGTGTTCGCGAGGGGTGTGAGGGCGTGCGCGCCCGCGAACACACCGCGAACCGCCCTCGCAAATCCTCGCTGAATCGAAGTAGTCTGTGTCCCCGAATCTGCGCGGCGGCAGAACATGGCCGCCGGCTGCGGAACTCCGCTGTCGTCTGCGAGGACAACCCGTCTTGGAGCCCCGTTCCCCAATCTCCTCTTCCCCCGCCCCTTCTCTCTCCGAACAGATTTTGTTCTTTAGTATGCATACAGTGTTAGTGACCACTCGCTACTCCTTATGGCCCGTTTCGCTCTAATCTGCTGGCCTCCAATCGATTGTGATTTATTCCCAATAACAACCCAGGGCAAGACAGAGGGGCGTTATGTTTGTGCGTTTGGGTATGTGACTGCAAGACTGCACGACTGCACATACGGATGAGAGAAACACACATGGAAGGGGGGAGGGGGAGGGGAATCACACGGAGATGAGATATGGTGACAGGGAATTAGAGACAGTGGTACAAAAAAGGAGTGTGGACACGGGTGCACAGATATATCAGTCGCCAGGTGAGAGCACTGTTAATAAATGTACGGATCGGCCAGTCACTTAGTCTGTTCCTTCCTTTTTGTTTTACCCTTTTCCTTGCTTTCTTTCATCCTGTCGTCGTGTAAGTAGCCTCATGCATGTTGACATGTCATGCTGCAGTCATCCCCTGGTCCACCCTCGCACAAGAGCTTGCTCTCTCTGTGATGTAATGCTCTGTATAAAGGAAACACATACGTCCATAACAAGGCTGACTTTAGTTGGGTGACCCTGTGAGGAACAAAACACGGCGTCGTTGGTTCTGTGTTCCACAAGGATTGCCCCGCCCCCCCCCCTTGCGGTCCACTCTTTTAGGATGTAGGACAGTTGTAGTTCACAGTCGGTTCCAAAAATAAAACTTTTCCTTTCATGGTTTCAAAACCCGGACTTTCGCATTTGTTGTGGCTATTGTCCACACTACAATGTTCGGCAATACAGAGAGCTGTCTTGAAGGTGCAGCCAGTCCAATGATCGGCAAGACGCACGAATGTTTCCACAACACGTGCGATTCTTCCTGGCCCAGGGATGCTCCCCCACTCTGCTTGAACTTTACTACAGTAACGTAACACGAAGCGTATGGAAAACGTGTGTTATTGCCTTCAAGAAAGGCTAAGTGTCATCACAGAGCAGACTCATTACGGAAAGAAGAACTGAAACCTCCAAACACGTTCTCGAAAAACCGTCCGATTAAGGTCAGCCTTCAGAAAGGCGATAATATCGATCTTGCAAGGAATGAATTTATCGCATGAAAACAACAGCAAAGAACTACTCTAAATGTCCGCAAGAAGACTTCATCCGATTGTGACTGGCCGATACCCGTTAGAGCGTGTCCTTAACGAATGTAGCAAAAGTATGAAATTGCGCAGAAGATCTGATCCAGATTTGACATTGAACAACTCTGTAAGAGAAGGCTGGACCACACTTAGATGAACCGTGATAAGCAGCTGCCATTAGATGAAGCGCAGATCGCAGAGGCCACGTCTTTTCAGGAAGATGCAGATTACACAGTAGTCAAGGCATTCCGAGGAGGTACAACAGGTCACGAAGCAGCCAAGTCTTTCTTCGGAAGGTCGGGAGTACTATCAAGTGGCCATGTCCTTGCAAGAAGATGCACAAGGTCGCAGCGTGACCTTTGGGAGCAACGCAAAGAAGAAGAAGGAAAGAAACAAGATTATTAAATGTTAAAAAAAAACTGAGGTCTGCTGCGCGACTTTTAAATTGAATGTAGGTTATTACCTGCCCACCCTCAGGTCTGATTCCCTCTTCTTCCCCGCCTCTACTCCCACCCCGCTTCTGCTGCTCTTTTGAGCCAAGAATTAAATAACTTTCTTGGCAAATTTCGATTAATGTAATCACCTTTCATATAAATCAAATCATTTTCGAAAAAAAATCGTGAATGCACATCCCAATCGCCGCCCGGAACGAGCTCACTTGAAAAGAGAGAAGCGTCGCGTTTGCACAGAAGTGCTTTTAGCGACCAGGGAAAAGGTTCTTTGAAAAGATTTATGGTCACCCTCGCCTCAGCCTCTCGCAAGACAAACAACAGCCACCTAATCGATCGAGCTGCGAGAAGAAAAGAAAGCACGAAGGGGCGCAGGTGACCGTCTGCAAACGTTCAAGGTGCACCGTTGAACTTCGGTAAACCTGATATTCGGAACTGGGATGGACACCGGATTGTCTGCGTGCTTCAAAGACTAGAAAGCAAAACAACAACAGCCACAACGACAACAACAAAAAGCAAAAACAAAACAAACAAAAACAAAAAATGCGCGTGCATAGCAGTTATATGGAGAATTCAAATCGCGAAAACTGATAGAAACGTTCACCACACAGTAACGTACCTGCCCTGGGGACCACGATAAGGTTTAAGAGAAAGTGCAGGGTTTATTTTTGCTGAAATTTCTAATAAAAAATTCAGATCTGAGATTTCTCGATAACGTGCGGATTAGGGTTGATTAGGTGGCAGGAGAGTGCAGTACTTTGAAGTTCCGATGCTTGGCAAGTCAACCCGAAAAGGCAAGCCGGACATCAAAGTCACCGCCTTAATCGCAAACGAGGACTTTTTGGGGGTGGGTGGGTGGGTGGAGGTAAGATGAGGAGGAAATGGATGCGAGAATGAAACAACACTTCATGAGCCGCCCGGAGTTGAAAGAATCTCTGGATTGCGGCGCATTCGGCAGGCCCGAAATAATAAGCTGTTATGTCTGAACACAGCTCACGCGCTTCGATGATGAAAATCTTGTCGATGCGATGGCCGTTCATAACATCGCATCTAACAGCCGGGAATGTGCCACCACTTCGATCATTTTTATTGCTGATATAAATCCTTCGTTAGCGTTTTCTTCTACAGTAAAACAAGCATCTCGCCTTTTTAATAAATAAACTATTTAAATTCGACACATTGCAAAATAAAAACTGTTTTGAGGAGGCATCGAATTCCCTTCGACCTTCGACCTTACAGGATCTGTGCGCTTGTAATCTATCCCTGTCTGGGTTTTTTTTTTTGTTTTTTGTCTTGCAGACGTGTGTTCATTATTGCCTCTTAGCCTGCTTTGTCTCTGTCGTTTGGTGTTAAGAATGAGTCTGTTTCATGCCTTAATAATCATCCCTTGTGTTGCGTTGCGTTATGTTGCACATGTCGTTTTCGTGTGCGTTAATGTAGGCGTACGAGGGGAGAGAGAGAGAGAGTGGGGGGGGGGGAATGATAACTGCAATGACAGTTTATCTTTTCTTTTCTCCATTTCTGGGGCAGACTGTAGCATATTGGCAACCTGTGCGTGTGCCGATACAAAACGTTACGGGTTGGGATATCAGTGTCCGGCACTTTGTCTGCACGTGGCACTGTACGCAAGACGGGGCATCCGGGATGTTGGGGCACTCCATTTCCCTCCCTCTTTCTCCTCCATCAACACCACTCATTACCCTCTCCCCTCCTTCTCTCGTCCTCAGAAAACCTTTGCTGCTGCTTTGACGTCAATCAACAACTAACAGGTTCTCTCCATTTCTTTTTCTTAACATTATATGTATTTTTAAAAGTACCGCCACTGTTTACTTGTGTATGTCTGTAAACATTAGATATAATCATTCACATTGAATCCGCGTGGGATAGAAAAAAGGTCGTCTTATGAAACGAGTCGAGAATTCGAACTGATTTTTCATCTTACACGTGCACGCAAGCAAACGCAGCCTTTGCAAAGTTAGAACTCTTCCCAAGCTCCTATTTCTTTTATGCTCTCAAGCGGCTGGGGCGAAGGTTTGTATTTTTGGTTGGTTAACTTTTTAACACCAACTAAGTGTTTTTCATCGCAGCACGGCAAAAACGAACGAACAAATAAACAAACAAACAAAAGACGAAAAAACAAATAACAAACTAACAAAATACAAATTGCAGATGCATTGGTTTCTGTTTTTATTCTATCTCTCTCTCCTCCCACAGATTCCAAGCTCGCGTCGATGTGCACAGCAAGTTGAAAAATTGCAGTCTGGCATTTATTGGGCTCCGAAATCCGAGTATCAGACATGATGCACGTGCACGTCGAACGCGATACTAAACTTGATCCCATGGCCTCTTCCATTAATCGCATTTGCCGCAGCAGAGAAGCTGTACCGATGACATCATAAAGCCACGTCATCAGTAGACGGGTTTAAAGTTTATGCGAGGGGATACAGGTTGGAGGGCTAACTTCGGAAGGATAATACAGGATTTTCCAGGTATATCATCAATATAGAGGTGTTAATTTTCCGTCGCTTTGCCTTTTACACCGCGTCAGCATGACAGTCAGTAAAGAATTGCTACATACAGAAGACATTCGTCTGCTGAGAACAAACCTTGTCTCATTATACAGATTTTTTTTTCATCATCTTGACGACCAGCGGTAAAACGTGTTTGTTCATCGATTTAAATGGTACTGGGTTCGTATCCCGTTTTCGGAACACACATCCTCTCTATGTTGCTTTTTCCCAGCAGGACAGGGCGTCCGGGGTTTCCCTCTTGCACCCTGCTTTCCTTCCTTGTTTCTTCCTTTCATACTTTTTTCCTCGCAAACCTCCGCCATGAGATGATCTTCTTTGCTGACTTGTCACTAACCAGAAAACTTTGGTGGACACAACACTTAGACTTTCCAAAAGTCAAAAGGTCAACGCGCGTCTAGTCAGACAGCATTTGTGAAAACTGTTCCCTGGTCTTTTGGACAAGTGACATCCATGTGCCGAGAGTCCTTTTTGTTTCTTTGAGGAGGTACCGCGTGTCTTTCAATCGAATGAGCGTGTATTGTATGCAAGTAAAAGCATCCGGTAAGCGACTTCCAACAGTAGATATATATTCTACTCCAGAACTCACATCATCCAATGGGTGCCTGGCCAATGGAACAAGAATGGCATCGATTCCCGGTTGGAATGAAAATGCTTCTGTCATAGCTTTTAGACAGCTGTCCTCCTGGGACCACATGGCCCTTGAGCTCAAGAGGTGGGCTGAACCATTTTAATGGCGGGCGCCTCGACCCCTGCCCTGAGCTCTTAGGGGTTGTCACACACCCTAGCCCAGGATGTGGACGTACAGAAAGCAAAGATATCTGTGTGGCAAACTCCTTTCTTAACCGGAGTTTTGCTTTGTATCGTTACCCATACTTTGCACATGGAAGCGTTAGAGTCAATTTTTTGAGCGATTAGTATCTGCAGGATCTCAGGATCTCATCAACACTCCGATGAATTCTGTAGCATTCATTTCAGTTCTCATTAACAAGACCAAGTTAACAACTTTACTACTAGACTATTTTAATTTCAGGGTGCAGATTTCAAGTGTAGTGTCATGACGATCACCCAGCACATAACATACATTTGTGGAAACATGTTTCACAAACGGTTTTCTGTAACCTAGCTTTATCTTCTGCCGGCGCACAGATAGAAACAGAACAGATACATGTTCTACTTAATACAAAAATGAAACCGAAGTAATTTTCTTGTCTAAGACATTTTTCTTGGCATCTAAGCTGGAACGCCCAGTTTTTCTTGCTTTTTTGTGGACTGGCAGTGGGTGGGGAGGAGAAAAGGAAGGGAAAGATTCTCAAACAGAAATTGAGCTTCACCCGATAATGGACCGCCCCGGCATGTTGCGTGTCAGCTTCGGCTCTCGATCGACATCGTGTTGCGCACGAAACATAAAAGTAAATATTTACCCAGCTGGTTACAAAACGATAAGTGCCCTAAATTCGTGTGAATTCGGCGCTAGGCCAAACCGGGGTTTCAGTGAGCTGTTTAGCAGAATCCAGATGCAGGAATCGAAGTTAAGTGAATCCTCAGGCTAAGAAAGGTAAAGATAAGTTCTTCCTTGACCTGTTCTAGGTGCTGGGGTGTGTGTGTGTGGTGGGAGGGGGGTAGGCGTGTATAAGACGTCCACTTTTCTGTCAGCCAGCATCGTGAAGGCAGTACCCATCTCCTGTACCTCCCTGCCGTAACTTCTATGAACCAACGCCTTCGGGTTCGAAGGCCTGTTCTTTAACGACTCGGCCATAGGCTGTTCCTCAGCTGACACTCAGCGTCAAAATAATCCCCCTACCTCTGGAAACCACTTAATCAAGTGGTTACAATGTAAACAAAAAAAGCGTCAGTTATTTTGGAAGAGTTATTCCTTAGCATGTAAAGCATGTTATGAGGAATAAGGCCTAACTATATCTAGCTCTCCGTTAATCACTATCCTGGGATTAGGCTACTCACGACTCCTGCACACGGGCCCTGCTATCGGCAGGCGATTATCTGTCAGCAGATGAGAGCGGATCACGTCGGCACGCGAAAACTGTCAACAGATTAGAGAGGAGCAACAAAGAAGTTTCACTTCGCACGTTTCTTCCAGAACAGAAGCAAAAATACCAGAAGGAGAGCTCTTTCCATTAGAATCTTAATTAAACACGAGAGAGAGAGAGAGAGAGAGAGAGAGAGAGGGAAAGAAAACGGAAGTGGTTCACACCCCCACATGATGTGCGTGCTGTTCTGCGCCTGCCAATAATTTTTTCCCCTCAGTAAATTTTCGTCACACGCTTCACGTCCTACTTTGGCCGTTTCTACCAAAAGAAGCGTCACTTCCAACACCCCCCTGTGGATGCCATGGGCTTGTAGAGCTAATTTGCATCCCCCCTCAAGACCACAGTGCCCTTCCGTTGGGTCCCATGAACGTTCCTTTGTATCTGCACGTTGAGTGGTGAAAGTGGTCATAAGGGCTGTTCATCTAGTGCATCTGACGTGCACCCTTACAAACGAACAGAAAATACGAACGGCCATGCAACCCCACCCTAGAGCCTTAAGGGACATGTTCAGACTGGCAACAGGGTGTATCCTTCTGTCTCATAAACATGAACAGTGTGACGTCAGAAAGACAATGGCTATGAGATCCCGTACAACGGACATCTCAAGCCAGATCAGAGAGATTGAGAGTACATTCAGGTTAAATAGAAGCGGCATATTCTGGGATCACGGGATTAAAGTGAATGGTGTTCGCTGATAGAAATTTCTGTAAATAATAACATTTAAAAATGTCAGGGTAGGAAACCATTGACAGACTTAGTCCTGCGGCAGTGTAGGGGTCAATGCAAAACGTAAGCCATAGCAATCTGTTCGCCACTGATATTTTACACTACAGAAAAAATAAGTTAGGGAAAATCCAACTTATCGTCATCAGAATTATCTCACTGACGGACGGTGGGTGCAACCCTTCAGATCGAAGAAATTCTTCAAATTTACAGGTGTTTGGATTTATGCATGAATCGTCTTGTGTGCTGAATGCATTTACGCATCGTCTTGAGTGTTGCATGCATGCATGCGTGTGTGCTTACCTCAGACAAGACTTGCAAGAGATTGCTTCCAAGGAACCGATCTTCCGAACCACCGCTAAAATGGCTGAAAGCAAGCTGACAAGTGACAGACAGCAAAGCTTTTCCGCAGACTGCTCTCCATCTTTCGTACACCTTCAGCAGTTCTCGCCCCACCGGACCTCTTGAGGTTCTGCACATTTTTAAAAATACAAACATTCTGAAATATTACAGGAGGGACATGGCGGTCTTACTGCAGCTATAAGGTCGGTGGATGTTTCAGCGCCAAGCTTAATTAGTCGCAGAATCCCATCTCCTGACCCCTCGTAGAGCGAAATACCCGCGAGGAAGAACTCAAGTCTCCGTCTAAACCAACCAGCCAACCCGTAAAGGCATAGCATTCACAAGACCAGATCTTGAACCCCACTGAACGGCGAGTCAGCGATTATAAAAACAGGTGAACGCCACAGTCAAATCCTTCTCAGCGCCATAGTGGACAATCTGGCTTCAGTCGCGCCGAAAAAAACAGGGTAACCCTTTCCCACCCCCTCCTTCCTTACCCATTTCACCCGCCAACCCCCCCTCCTCCTCTCCACGTGCGCTGCATCTTCACAAGTACGGCCTGTCCGATTAACATTGGGCAGACTGCGGCACACAAACACTTCAGGGTCCTATCCAATTCGACGCACAGCCAAGCAGCACTTGGACAACTTCTTCCGGTCAATCCGTGTAGCCTTGGTCACACTAGTAAGAACAGAATTGATGGAGTCTGACAGAGGCTTACGTAAACGGAAAATGTTGCGAGCAAGAAGGGCGCTAATACTTTGATTATAGCGATGGACTGCAAGTGGCCCTCCCCCCTCCTCCCGCATTAACGCACGTAAGAGTGTTTTGTGATGCGCATTCTGAGCGTGTGCAACAGCGTCTCACTGCGTCAGTAACTAGTTCCCACAGTAGACCAACGAGCGACTGAAAAAAAGGTAAAGGATATTCCACGGCATTTTTAGGTCGTAAAGTAGACTGTCACTCTTCTGTTGGTCAACATCGTGGGGGTGTCCATCTCTCCTTCTCTGCCGTACCCTCTCTGACCCATGGGGTCAGGTCCCAGTCGTAGATAGGGGGACTGGGGAAAAAAATGTGTTGCGGTACACGGGGATCGAACCAGCCAGGTTCAAAGATGTGCGCTCTAACCACTCAGCCATCCGCTGCTAGAAATGGTAAAAAGAATTCGTGTTTTATACCTTGGTCGGGTTGAGTAAACTGGAAGTACACCAGTAGGAAAATTGATGTCACAAAACTTGAAACATCGACCGACACCATCTTGGCAAATATTGGCCTTTATCATTTTAGCTTCTGGGAACTTTTGCTGACTGTCATGAAGTCGAACGTACCCCCCCCACCCAAAAAAAAAAAAAACCAACCAAAAACCCACCCCGACAATTAAGAAATTTCCACTGACCTTGAGAAAAATAATCTTTCTTACCACTCCCTTTCCTCTGATGACTTACTTTTTTTCATAATAACTCAAAATGGAATTGCGCCGTTGTTCCCGAAGACTGATTCCTCTAAAACTGGAACTGGTTCCGGTTACAGCGCTGCATGACTTTAGGTATGCGGTCGCGATGACCCACACAATGGCTGGGAAATTACTACCTCATGCTCCTGTTCACACAAAGATGGTATTTGCTGATACAGCGTTCAGCGCTCCTACAGGAGTAAGCTCCCATTCACAGTTCCAGACGAACATAAAAGGGATGTAGCTCCCCCGTCATTATGGCTGGCAATTTTTATGATTAATATTGATCGCCTACCTCTGCAAAACAGGAAATAAATAAAGTGCATGTCCTCGAAGTTTCGTGTCCCCTATATTTTCAAGTAGTGCAAGAATTGTTGCCTGTTTTGTGACTTAGTTTTTCGTCAGTTAAAAAACAAAAGGTGTCTGCCAAAAAGTGGGGACATTGCCCTGACAGAGGTATATGACATTTCACCCTAAGGACAATACGAATCGGCATTAAGTATAAACTGACACATTTATCGTTTATGTACACATCCCGAATAACACAATGTCAGGGCCAACATCCCTGCATGACTGTGGACCAGTGACACCGTATTCCTGGGAGGTAGTTCAGTTTGGTAGCACTGTTTCTTTGTTTTACGCCAAGCCAGCAGCTACGTGGTTCTATCGCATCAGCTACTGTATTTTTCAGTAGGTGACACAAAATTTTGTTAGGAAATTTGTACGCTGCTACGGGTTGAAACCTCCAGTTCCCAAAGTCTGTCAGTCATCTTTAGAACCGTCGAAGACTGTTAGCTGTCGCAAAACACAAATTCGTGGTAGGGAGGGCAATTAAAGGCTACACAGTTGCTACAAAGGCTACATTTATTCTCCAAAAAAAGAGGATAAGACCTGTCCCGAAGGTGTACGTGTCTTTTTGTTTTAAAAGGTTCTACCAGCACATTGGATCTCATTTTTCCTCGCGGAGAGATCTGGTCCGGTTTTATATAGGCCTGTAGCTGAACTGCTTGTAACACACAGACTCAATATGTAAAAAAGCCAAAGTGAAAGGCACCAGGCCCTGAAAACTACAAAGACATGGTAAGAAGGCGGTAGGACAGTTCTGAGGTCCGTGCGCTGATGCAATCAGAGGAAGTGACGTAATCATGCTTGCAGGCTGGGGATTCATAGGCTGCAGACAGAAGAGACAATGCCCATTTATGGCGAGTAGTGACTGAGCCGACAGACGGTTTAAACTGTCTTGTCACCGCGTCTGGCTGTTATAAAAGCTGTCCCGGCGGGGCAGGGGTACTCCGCATGCAGTGTGGACCTAAGCATATCAATGGGGGTGAACTGTACTCACTTCCCGGATTAAATCTGCAGTCGTTGTCGTCGTCGTCACCACCACCACCACCACCACCACCACCCACCACCACCACCACCACCACCACCACCACCACCACCCACCACCACCACCAAAAACAATAACCATCATTCAGCAATCAATCAGCAATCATCATCAAAAAATCGTTTCGGCATTGTTTATAAAAGCGTTCACAGAAGCTGTTCTTGATCAATCTCTGCCGTGCAAGCAATATCCATCCCCGACAAGAACGGAATCAATCAATGGCAGCCACTAAAACAACTCGTTTGTCATCTGTAGCTCTTTTCGCGGTTTGCTGTTTAATTCTTAAACTGCTTGCAAGAAAGCAGAAACTTGAGGTCGTTTCCCGCATAATTGTTGTTGCGGTTTTAACGGTCAACACTTAACGGGCGATCTCAGTAAAGCTATCGTGTCTTGAAAAACAACCGGCAGGACAAATCAAAAGAATGAAAAAAGTACCACGCGAAACGAAGAAAGAAAAGAAAGGAAATGAAAAAAGAGACTCACAATAGCAAAACAAGACGCGAACACCCCAACTCTAGAATGCCACACAATGACACCAGTTAGGACAGTCAGCAGCAGGCCGACCCACTTGAATTGATTCGCAAGAAACTGAGAGGTTGGCGACGCATTAGGGGCAAAGGGCAGGTTGGCCGGAAGCTCCCACCTTCCCTTTAAAAACCGCGGACATGTCTCCAAAGGACCGAGAACAGGCGCCACTCTTTCACGCATAGTCAGGCAAGAAACCCATTAGTCATCATGTTCCTGGTGGCCGACAGACTTTGCAAACATTCCTTAGAACACAGAAACTAAGTTCCTCCTCCCCCTTACCCACCACCCCACCCCAGGAGAACGGAGGCACACAAGAAACCTAAGTTCATGTCCATAGCATTTAACGGGTTCTTCAGACAAGATGAAAACAGTTTCATCAGGCTTAGACGCCGGAATATTGTGCAATTGGCCAAGATGAGTATAGGCAGGAGTTGGTAACAGTTACATTCATAAGAAATCAGGCAAATTTATTAAAACCCAGAGGTAGGTCGAGTGTCTCGAGAAAGTCCAACAGGTTGCGTGCAATCTGCCGGGTAACATCTGGTCTCCGCTATGCACTTTCTCTGCAGTTGGCAAGTTTACAGGGGCTGTCGTCAGGGGGGCTTCTCCGGGTGCCCGGGTGCCCCAGTTCCCCCTTTCCTCTTCCCCCCACACCATCTCTCCTACTTCCCCCCCCACCCCTGTCACGATACAGCCAGTTTTTTTATTACTGACTTCACTTTAAGCAAAATATCCACTAACCTGCTTTCCACCACCGAAAACTTTTTGTTTTGAAATTACGAAAGCTTATAATCACGATCCCTTGCGTTACCCTGACCCCAGTTTGTGGAAACCTGTTTTAGAGCGTCGATGTGGAGTTCAGAGGTTGCTACTCAAATCGGCAGGATAATAAATGGAGTTATGGGCGGGCTGCGCCGTAAAATCCTTTAGAAGGCGATTCATTTCGGGATGCTAGCGTTTCCTTATTCTGTAGTCGGGTCGGATAACGATTTTCGAGAACCCCTAGCCTTGATTCGAATTAGCTTGATAAATGTGGCAGCTTCTGATCATTTTGATGCAAGCCTAACGTGGAGGAGGAGGAGAAGGAGGAGGAGGGTGGTGGTGGTGGTGGTGGTGGAACTTATGACAATGATGTGAATACGAACCCAGCCCCTGCCGTCTGTGTGACGTCACCACGCCAGGTGTCTCAACAGTCTGTTGTCACCTCAAGCGAATAACATCCTTGCTGTGCACTAGGACATAAAGTCAGGTCGAACTTGATGTCTTGAACGTAGGGTGGACTCACACACCCAGTCCTAGTCGCTGACGATGACATTGCTGGCTGCTGGCAGCTGCCCCCAGAGTGTGTTGACAGGGGCTGTTCTGTCCCACAAAGCCCTCCCTTCAATGGAGGCATGATTATAAATTGTCTTTCGACCGCCTCCATAAATACCCACCAGTCCCTCAACAGTTGTTGAACTGTGTTGACACTGCACAAGATTTACACTTGCCTTGCGGTTTTTTTTACTTGTTCAGTTTGGCTTTTCACCTGCAAGCGTTTGATTCGCACACACTGTCCGGTGTCGTGTGTAGACGCGTGGCTTCCTCCTGTAATGTGCGCAATCGCCCAGCACTGATTTGCACACACCGAAGTTCGGTGTTGCAGCATGAAACAAGGTGCATCCAAATGTACGGGGACGGATGTTGTGTTCTTGCAAATTACATAGGTTCACGACCTGCCTGCCAAACTCCACATGGTCTTTCAATTCTTGTGAACAGTATGTTTAGAACACGTACACCAGTTTGTACGTGAAAACAAATCAGGTGTTATACACTTTAAAAAAAAGTGGGAGAGAAACACCATCAGGACTATTGCTCAGCTGTGACACTGGGACACGAGAAATATTCATACCAAAGCTCTTTTCCAACTTCTAACCACATTACGTCCGTCCGTCGAACACAGACAGCGTAAAATCCCCGCTTATGGTACACTTCAGGTTTGCAGAATTTCATGCAAGCCAGTGTCTGCAAGGAATTGTGTGACACTATAACTGTCGAGCCTTTTTGGCAACGTCGTGCAAAAAATATTTTAAGGAGGCGGAAATATGCCGAATCTTTTTGGCAATGTTTTGAAAGTATGGTTTGTGGGTGTGGGTGTGGGTATTGGTGTGTGTGTGGGGGGGGGGGGGAGTGGAGAGGAATCCAGGCAATCACATGGCAACTTTTGAAAAAGAAATGTGTGCAGCTTCCATAACCTGAGGTTCAAAAGATCACTTGAATCGATAACACGCGATTTCTTCGGAAGTGTCATTTCAGACTCCGGAAATTGGATAAGAGCTCCGTGTTTTGTGCTCTGGAACAGATGGCGTATTTTTACCTCTGCAGGGAGAAACATCGTTATGACCGATGGCATGCCGACACAGCAGACTGCTTCATCTCCACGCCACAACCAGTCTCCTGTAACATGATGTCTCACAGAGGGGTTCGAATACCCCCCGCCCCCATCTCCACTTCTCCCTGCCAAACCACTTACCCCAACTCCACTACCCTTCCACTGATAGATAAGGATCGACCAAGACATCCGAGGTCGAGAAGTCAGTCTCATAGCGACGTTTAGTTCTCACTCACATATTTGAAGATGGCTACTATTGTCGTCATTAATTTGCAGCCAGACGGTACGACAGTCGCAAAATCGAATACACAGTAAGAGGATCGGAGAGCAAGTCCCGCTGCTTGAATTTTAAATGTGATTTAGTTTTGACGACATTCCATGGAACCTAATGCAGCCGTGTGAGGAAGGCTTCAAAGGGCTTGGTCTTTATGTGAAACTGATTTTAAAAAGGAACAAGTGACTGCCGCTGGAAACGGAGCTGAAACAAGCTAATTTATTAAAGGATGGACGACAGTCGACATATTGGGGGCCTTTCCCCTTCGCCAGGACAACACAAACACAAACACAAACAGACTGAGACTATAGAAACAAAGACAGATAAAAGGAGAAACAGACGAAGGCAAAAACAAAACAAAACAAACCCAAACAGGCACTTAGATGGGCGAAGCGGACAGAAGTGAAAAGTCCGGGGTGGGGTAAAACTGCTGGACAGGGGAGACACATTAGAAGGTGGCTACCAAGGGAAGTCATGCGTACAGCCAATCAGATCGCGACCAGCCTCTGGGATCTCGGCCAATCGCATGGCGGGTATCGGGGGAGGGGGGTGTTAGTCTTGCCCCGACGAAGGGGTGATGCTCCGAAACTGTCGCCTGTCTGTGTTGTCTATGGTTATTGAGATTGGCTCAGTTCCATTTTTGTTAACTTAGAATTATCTCCAAGCGGCAGTCACTGATTTATTTAACACACGATCGCTTGGTAACGGAACAGTCAGTACAAAAAAACTGTACCTTTTCAGATGCGTATCTGTGTAATTAGAACTTTTTATTTAAAGTGCTTTTATGTATTTTCTCTGCAGTACGAACTTGCAGACGAATCACGACTGGGTGAAACATTGACGTCGAAGCTGTCCCTCGTGCCGAATGTCCGCAGATAAAACTTCACGTAACTGGGTGCAAGCTCTTGCAGTTTGCTGCAGGTGCATATTCCGATTCATCGTGAGTGCGCATGCTCAGACCGATCGACCTGCGCGTCCCCCAACTTTTCATTCACAAGTTTCACTCACTACAACAAGCCCGCCCCCTTGTATCCGTGTCCCACGCGCAACAAAACGCCCATGACATGAGGGTGAGAAACGCGTTTAATCTGCCGCACCGCCTTCCGCTTCGCCTCGCCGCGTGACGTTGCGCGGCCAGTCCGCCAGCTCTTCCCAACTCGTGAGCACTGTCGCGCACGTGAGGCGCACGAGCACAGCGCCACGCGCAATCAGCGAAGCCACGCGCAATAACTGTAAGCCCGATCGTACAGCCAAGTTACCCTACCACAGGTGCCGGAGGACTTCCTCCCAGATTTTCCCTACACGGTATGCGGCAGTGATTGTGGATGGAGCCCGCTACCTTCATTCATGCAAAACTGTTCCATCCTCTGCAAGCCGTAGAGCTATTGCGCGGAAGGACGTGCAAAGCTTTAGTCAGCTGTCCGATGTGGAATCGGGTATAACCTATCTAGCTACAGGGTAACAACAAAAACTGTTAAACAAGGCTGGCCAATAATATTGCAAAAACATCAATAAGGGAGCTCCCCGCGTGGGGCACCTAACCTGGAACATGTTCTGAAAGTTCCATGAGCACTGCCTCAGGCAGAACTGAGCTCTGCGTTTTGCTTCCTCGTGATGAACAGCTGCACGATGTGAAAAACTGTAGCGTCTTCTTCACACGGAGTATGTGCCTGAACCGTATCGTGTTTTCACAACATCGATGAATCCGGAAATAGATATAATTTCGTCTAGAGAGTTCGTTTGGGCATCTTTTGTTCACAAGATGTTGCAGAACATGAGCTTATAATCAACTTGAAAGGAGAACGTCGAATGTGTGGCGCATGAGACCCTCATCACAGGAGGCGGTGTATAGACACAGACAAGTGTTTGCGTGGTGACTAGAACATGCGTACTTAAAGAGTAGCGACTCGAGCATCTTTTCCTTGCACCTGTAGCTCAAGATGCGTCCTATTTTTTGCTGTTCATTTGTCTCCACAGCAGCAGTAGACAGTCGTACCACGCAGACACGTAATACGAAGGACACTCGCAGACATCATAAGGCCAAGAACATTCTACAAATGAACTGACAGAGCGCGCAAGAAAGTTTTCAAAAGTGGGAGAACGACTTTGTTAATCAGCAAGTGATATATGATCTTAAATCGATCGTATGTTTGAAGCACAAAAGAAAACATAGATCTGGAACAGACCTCAGCCCTTAGAGAATTAACACGGCGCAGACAAAGGTTCTACGTTGTTAAAACAGGTAGGTGCGCTTTACAATCAAAATACATTTTGTTTGGGATTTGTTAATCTGTTTCTTTGATGTTATGTTTCGTCGACCAGGAACAATACTTTGACTATGACACAGCTACGTGCTAGCTTTAGTTTACTGAGAAGATTATACACGAATCCAAGTTAAAACAGTTCCGTACATTTTTAGAACAGTTTGGGATTTTGAAGATACTGTGTAAATGCGCACAACCAATAAGAAAACTGGCAGATGTCTGTGAAAAGTTGAACGAAAAAGAGGATGGACTGGCAATTATGTCAATGGGACACAGAACCTAGTTTCTAAACAGAGCAATAGAAATATCACTAGAAAATTTGTGAATAATGTGATATAACATCACGTGACTAGTAGTGTAACATGGCGCTCACGGTGATAAGCCAGTTGATGGTTTACTTCTCGGAGGAAAGAACGCTGGGGGTTCGTGCTACAGGATGTTGTATTCAAAATGTCCTGGCTATCCACAACTTTACAGGTTCCTCCCCTAACGTCTAAACCTTAGAGCCAGATGAAGGTTTTGATAGGCCTCCCCAGAGCTTTTAAGTTAAGCTTAAAAAGTGCCCCTGCGCAAAGCTGTCAGCCCGTCACGGTCCGCGATACGCGTATTCTCATTCTCCTTCAACGTGTTAACTCCGACCGTATTCTTATCTTGTATCCACGCCGTCACAGTTAAAGTTATATTTATCCTCATCCACGTTATCACAGTCATCGTTGATGACCTTCAGAACTATATCCGCATCGTCAGTTATCGCTGGTTACATCTATCTCATCCTACAAGCGTTGCAGTTGCAGTCAGTAAGCAGGGTATATATTCACATCGACCCTGCGAGCTACATCCCGATGAAATTCTTATGTCTGCATCAACATGATTAAGAATCGTCATATTCATCAAGTATGATTTGATTGTTAAGGACAGCAGTTCCCCGAGACCAGACGCTAACAGACCAGCGGAGAATGTAATAACCCTTACATGAATCATCTGTGGGAAGTCACTCAAACGCTCGACCTGCCCGTAAAGGGGTTAACATACCAGCATAAATATGAAAAACGTCTGGCTAGGAAACACCTAATACATGGTTTGAAGCCAAACTTAGATCCAAGATTCAAAATTCAAGATTCAAACACTTCATTATTCTGACGGAAAGCGAGCTGCGATCTGTCACAACATCTAACAACAGACATTACACACTTCAAGCCCACATTTAACATAGGACGCCTTACACAGGTTAAATAAGGTTACACAATCACCTACGTAGATCATGTAGATATTAAATCGGGCAGGGCTATTCTGGCCTACTCCACCGCATCTTCCACTCTCTCATTACCCCCTTCTCCCCCCTTTTCCCACCCTGCTCCCCATATCCACCCTCTCTCTCTCTCTCTCTCTGAAACAGTATAACTACACCCCGACTACAGTTGAACAAACTGTGTTGACTGTTCAGTAGGGATACTTAAATTGAAGAAATTGTTGATCATCAAAATTGTTGAAGATCTGCCACGTTCCTTACTTTCGATTCTCTCTTTGCTACGTGGTTGGGTACGGTAGGCTCCCTTGGTTGCATACGTCAACATACGGGTGTGTCTAGCGCTGCCAGTTTCTTGTTGGGATTATCGTTTGATACTTAAAAGATAAAACTGTGTTATTCTTAGCGGATACAATTCTGGCAAGCGGTAATGCCGCCCAGAAGGTAGACGACGACGACGATGATGATGACGACGACGACGACGACGATGACGATGATGATGACGATGACGACGATGACGACGATGATGACGATGATCCTAGACTAAAAGATATAATTGCGAATCACTTGTTTACGTGAGCGTAAACTGTAGTGGGTATATGTATAGAAGTGCGCAATACTGTGTGAGGAAGAAAGAACAAACCAAAGTAAAAAAAAAAAGCAAAAACAAAATCAAAAGATAAAAAAGCAGACGTTTCCTTTGAAAAGTAATGAAGAAAGAAGGTTGGATTGGCATTTACATCAAAGAGACAGTTGTAGCCTACAGAACCCAGTTTGTAAACAGCGTTACAGGAGTGTCTCAAGATTATGTGGTTTGCTCGAACATGTTGTGACACAAAATTCGAGCGTGTGTGTTTGTGTGTGTGCTTGCACGAAGGCGAATGAAGAGAGCGTGAGTTTATACCAGTAAGAACTGTGCGTGCACCAGCACAATTATGTATAAAAGTTTATGCAAAAGCTAATGTGCTTATTCTAGCAGTGACAATGTGAATGTGTTGTTACACTAACAGGAACCATGGCGACGTGTGTTACACTAACAGGAACCATAGCGATGTGTGTTACACTAACTAGAACGACCTACGTACTTTTTACACGAGCACCGTCCGCGTGTTCTAACGCGAGCGTGAACTTAGCAAGGAGGGCTTACACGAATTCAAACCATGCTTAGCAAACTGCATTTATAGATTTCTTTATGATCATGAAGAGAAGGCACGATAATAACAGAAGTATTGTAAGATGGAGAAGAAATAAAGGGAAGAGGACAAAGTTCAGAAATAGGGAGGAAGGGAGGGAAGGAGGAATGAATGCAGAGAGTCGACGTCGCACTTTTAAGATCCTCATCCTGAGGTGAAAAAAGAAAAAAATTAAAATGAAGGGATCGACAAAAAGCCTGACCACGAAGATCTGGAAGATGTAAATACCCTTGTTATGATAAAAACTATCGGGTAAAAGATCGGTAAAAAGTTTTCCTAGATTAAAAAAAAACACAAACACGTTTTTTTCCTCTCTCTCTCTCCTCAAGCTCTCTTGCACAAAGATACGCTTGCACGCGCGCGTGCGCGCACACACACACATACACACATTCCTGCAGGGCTGTGCACGTGCCCCCTTCATGCTCTGTGCACAGATCAGTGACCGCATGTTAAGATTGCATGAAACGGAAACGCGCAAGTACTCCCTTCTGTACGCATGGCAATACGAAAGATGATTTGAAAAATATCGCTTTCCTTTGGCGAGCAGGACACCTCGTCCCAATTGTCAGACGCCTTATCTCAATTTATCGTACTCGGAACCTTGTTTTGCTAGCGCCGACTTGGGTTACTACAGCACGTAGCCAGCTCTTACCAATCGCCGAACGACACAAATAATAGGGTGGCTTGCCTGAGAGCTAGTCACAATGTCCAACTGTTTCTTGTTCCTGAGCGAAACCCGTGCCACACCTACGCGCCCATTTGCTTGGACCTGTCACGCATTTTGTTTTTATGGAAGTTTGATATTATTTTGTTGTTCCTGTACGCCTCCGTTTGTCTGACAATGTCTCCAGTGGCACTTTTTTTTATAATCACCACCTTCCTTCAAGGTCACTTTCGCTCTTTCTCCGTCTGTAAACGCAGAAATTGTTTGATCTGCTTTACGAAACTCAAGCCGTCTCCCCTCTACATACTTAGCCCGCCTAATCTCATTAGCTGCAAAAAGTCGTGAAATCGTTGCTTACGGGGGTGGATGGCGTGAATGTTTGCACCTGCCCTTCTGGGCTGACTTGAACAAGCTTTATCTCCTCTTTTTAGGTAAAGGTGCACGTAACAGGGCGAATGGGTTGTACAACAGCTCTTACGACCGGAAGACCAGCTACGAAGCGCTCATGCCAGCCCTGGTCCTAGGAAAGTCATAAGGTTAAAGAAATTACAACCAATGCCTGGGGTCACGTTATTACGAAACAACAGTGATAAAATAAAAGTTTAGCCCCTAAGTGTGCACTTTAAATAAATTCTCCATAGCGCATTTCTTCACTTCCGGGCAATGGAGACTTCGAGAAGAATGTGTAGCCTACTTTTCTAGAATCGGATCAAGAAAAGGGGTATAATCTTACAGACAGCCCAAGCACCCAAACCCTGCCGAAATCTGTGTTCATGGTCTTGCTTGCATGAGGGTTCGTAACTGCTCTTCCGGTCATAAGATAGGTCGTCTGTGTATTTCATGTGCATCTTTATGTATGCACGGAAGATAAGAACGCCCTGCATACCGCCCATGGAGTTAATTGGATAGGGGGACAACTTTGCACAGGTGGGGTCAAACATAAGACCTTTCAGCACAATCCCCATTAACATAAAATAATTAGTGACCAGTTGCGGTCCCTGATCATAGCGTCAGCCTCCGCTGTAAACCCACTGACCCGAGTACAAGCAACGGCAATTTAGTTTTTTTTGGTTTAGTTGCTGTATATGCAAGGCACAAGTAGAGGTCAGAATGGGACAGACAAGCAAACAAGGATGAGCGGGTGACTGCCAAAAATTTATGATGTCAGGAGTTTCTAGAGTTTTTGGGGTCGTTTTTCAGGGATCCAATCCATATTGACTTGATACAGACGCAAGAAGCGCGAGGCCATCTGTTGTTACAACAATAGCGCCGTCTGGTGGATCCATACCGCCTCAGTTTTAAATTATTGATTACTTTGAACTGAGGCAGCTGGTGTGAATGTAAACAAACTTGCTTTGATGAAAAATACAAGAGATGACTGGGGTTGAGGAGAAGTACGTGGCTTGCTTGGAGTAATCGTTGCAAATGTAAAATCACTCCCCCCTCCCCCATCCAACAACAGTCTCTTCTATATTACTGACGACCAAGAAACTGGGGTTTCTACATTCAAGCCCTTAACCCCTTCGGTGTTCTAAAGTCAAACTGTTGTCCATCTCGGTGTTCTACAATCAACCGTTAACTCCTTGAGTGTTAAACCCTTAATTAAACTGTTCGTTTTCAATACTCCAGCTTTGAACCCTTTAGTTGTTCTATTCAACCATTGACTGCAACACCTTTATTTTTCTATCCCCCCAGCTTCTAGCCCCTTCACTCTTCTACAGTTCAACCGTTCACCCTTTCTCTGCCTCGCAGTCCAGCTGTTAACCCTTCTTCGTTCTATAGCCGGATGTTAGCCCCTTTATTGTCTGTAGTCCAACCGCAAACCTCTTGAGCGTTCTCGCTGCACGTTCGGTGTTTGCCATACTAACGTTTTCTCATACTTCCCGTGAGCGTGACGAAATACCAGTAAAAACGTGGCTGGGTGGCAGGGATTCGTGTGACCGCTGTAATTGTTATACTAATAAAGCTGTTGAGAGAACTGTACTCCTAGTGGAAGATACTTGCAAGCACCCGCACGCGTGTACACAATGAGCTTAAGCGAGCGCAAACACACGTACGCAGGCACGTAAGTACCTAGGCCCCTTAATAAGGAAAGTGATGGTCAAAACATTATGGGGTTGGGTGCAGTCTCACCACGTCAACAATATTGGCAACTGTCTCCGTCACACGCAGCACACCCAACATTCTGTATTCACACCCACATTCCATATTCACTCTACATTATGTATTCACACCCAACATTCTATATTCACACCTAACATTCTGTATTCGCATCCAACATTCTGTATTCACACCTAACATTCTATATTCACACTCTACATTATGTATTCACACCCAACATTCTGTATTCACACACAAAATTCTGTATTGACACCCTACATTCTGCATTCACAGCCAACATCTGTATTTACACCCTACATTCCGTATTCACACCCAACATTCTATATTCACACCCAACATTCTGTATTCACACACAACATTCTGTATTCTCACACAACATTCTATATTCACAGCCAACATTCTGTAGTCACACCCAACATTATGTATTCACACATAACATTCTGTATTCACCCCCAACATTCTGTATTCACCCCCAACATTCTGTAGTCACACCCAACATTCTGTAGTCACACACAACATTCTGTATTCTCACACAACATTCTGTATTCACACCCAACATTCTGTATTCACACCCAACATTCTATATTCAAACCCAACATTCTGTATTCACACCCAACATTCTGTATTCACACCCAACATTCTATATTCAAACCCTACATTCTGTATTCACACCCAACATTCTGTATTCACACCCAACATTCTGTATTCAAACCCAACATTCTGTATTCACACCCTACATTCTGTATTCACACCCAACATTCTGTATTCAAACCCAACATTCTGTATTCACACCCAACATTCTATATTCACACCCAACATTCTATATTCACACCCAACATTCTGTAGTCACACCCAACATTCTATATTCACACCCAACATTCTATATTCACACCCAACATTCTGTAGTCACACCCAACATTCTATATTCACACCCAACATTCTGTATTCAAACCCTACATTCTGTATTCACACCCAACATTCTATATTCACACCCAACATTCTGTATTCACACCCAACATTCTGTATTCACACCCAACATTATGTATTCAAACCCTACATTCTGTATTCAAACCCTACATTCTGTATTCACACCCAACATTCTATATTCACACCCAGCATTCTATATTCAAACCCAACATTCTGTATTCACACCCAACATTCTGTATTCACACCCAACATTCTGTATTCAAACCCAACATTCTATATTCAAACCCAATATTCTGTATTCACACCCAACATTCTATATTCAAACCCAACATTCTATATTCAAACCCAACATTCTGTATTCACACCCAACATTCTGTATTCTCACACAACATTCTATATTCAAACCCAACATTCTATATTCAAACCCAACATTCTATATTCAAACCCCATCAAACTTTCTTTTTCTAAATCTTCTTTCCAGGTTCCCCCCTTCCCCCTTCCCCCTTCTATCCTTTAATTTTGATGTTTTTTAAAAATTATAAATCTTCGTGGTGAGCAGCTGTGAAACAGCTGGGATTGCCAGGCATGGAAAATCTAGTTTTCTTCTCCAAAACTTCGCTCAGTGGCCGAGGAGGGAAGAATTAGCGAAAGGCGGACGAAGATTGACGGGGAGGACAAAGCCCATTTTCACACGAAAAACAAAACCCACTTTGTGCAAAACATGTTCGAAGTTACAGTTTTAGGGAGATTTGCCTTTTTGTTTTAAGCCGGCGACCCGACACCTGTGCTCAGCAAATAAATTCGAACAACTCGGGTGCTTATGTACTTACAAGTTATTGTGTGAAAAGGACAGCAGATAAAGACGCATGTTTGATCGCAGTACTTTTTATGCGCTGGAAATAGTTTGCTCGATGCCTGCTTTAATTATATCACGATATGTTACGCCTGGGTTTCATGGGCACTGAATTAATCTACAATAGGGCCTTTATCCACAATGCAACAAAAAGAAAACGGACGGCAAGTTTGCTCAGTGATGCGGCGGTAAGGTTTGATAAAACACCCCCCAGCCAAAGACAACAGGCTGATGTTAGCTTTGGCTTGCAGTCCGGTCGGGGGCAGAACAGCTTCTGCGGCCAAACAACTCCTGCTTCCCCCAGGCTTTGGTGTACAATAAACAGAAAATTAGTCATTAGTTCTTAATATTCTCAGTTTATGTCTACTGGACGTTTTTTCTTCCAATTAGTGGTCCTTCTTTCATTCCATTTCTCCCTCCTTTCCCTCTGCCTTTCTCTCTCTCTCTCACACAAGGCTTTAGAGATGTTCTGTCCCAAGGACTCCTGCAGAATCTTCGGGAAGCCCTGGAAAGTAATTACAGTGTCTGTTATCGAGTGGAGGTGCGCCTCAAGGCAACGCAAGGTGGGACAGCGTGGTCAGGACTTCAGAGACGGCCACACTCTCTGGCGCTTTTAGAAAAAAAAGACGGCAAAGAACCTTAGGAGAACACAAGCTACTCGTTCGGCCCAGCGGCTTAATTATTTCAAGCTGAGTTAACTGTCCACCAGACGGGAGGAAAACGGATATAAGAGGAGGGGGTGGGAAGGGAAGGAGTCCCAGCCTTTGTCCGATCTACCTAGATGTTGGTGTGGGCTCTGATGTGACAGAACGTGTTTTGCTAACGTTCCGCGTGGCCTCCTAGGTGGGGCGCAGATCGAATTAAGCGATTTCCTATAGTAACCTATAGGAAATTCTGCTTTGATTAACGATGGGTTTGAATAACGATGAGCATCCTGGAACGGACCGCCGTCGTTAATCGAGATACCATAATACATGTGTGTATACAATGAATACATGATGTGTAGAAAATGTTACACGTTTTGTAAACACAATCATGCAAACCGTATGATACTAATTTTGAAGCATTAGATTAAGGGGCTACATTTAGAGACCCCCACACCCACAGAATTCTTAATAGAAGGTTTAGTACATTTTGAATACGACACTTGTATAAGATCTGATCTAGCATTTTAGAATCCCTTTTATATAATTGCGTAGATTTCTTTAATTTCAAAAAAATCATTGCACCTTTTGATCTTGTGTGTGCATGTTGTGTGTATGTGCGTGGCCGCGCACGTGTGTTGGAGAAAGAAAAATTGCACTGATATGATGAATCAAGCTATGCGCACCGTACCAAGCGAAAGTGGTGGCTACTAGGGGGAGCAACTCTTTGTAAGGGACTTAAGAACCCCTTCGGTAGTGGTCTATAGAAGGAGTATTACGCCATTGAAAGCTGCCACGTGCAAGGAATTGTGGGAGTGTCACAAATCACGTTATTCGCTTCCAGGCTGGTTCCTATGCACGATCGTTGCTCGATGCCATAAATATTAGTGGTGTCACGGGCCGTCGCCCTGCAGTTTCTAGTCAATGATAAAAGTCAAAAGCTAATCCAACCAGTGCAACTCAGATGTTTACACTAGCAGTACAGAACACAGAGCTAAAAAAAGTGTGTGTGTGTGTGTGGGGGGGGGGGGTCCTTAATTAGCATTGCTGCAAACAAGAGAGACTAGGAAAGATTCATTATGCTTCCTTCATCAGTACTGAAAACCGTAATGATGGCTATCGGCAATACGCTAAAACTGAAATATGCTTTCTTAGTAATTACAGAGAAGCGAAAGGAAACTGATACAGGCAATCTCCACCACAGTGGTTCTTATATTTGCGATCTTTTGGTCATTCTCCTTCAGCCCAGTTGTAGGCATCCTGGGGAAAGTTTGAAAAGAAACTTTTATCTTGGGTTGTAAGTATATGCAGTCTCATATTGATCTCGGCCAGAGTTCTTCGCGATACAGAGATCGCAGCACCGGGGCTGGGGGGATAGAACTGAAAATAAAAACCGAATCGAAACATATCAGCCTGTTTCGGGACCAAACACGACGGTTTGGCCTTTTTTTGCTTCAAGACGCTTCGCCCAGCAGGAATTTGTGTCACGTGGCAGTTCCGTTTGGAGTCGCCTTCACTGGGTCGATACCCACCCGTGTTTAACGCTTTACAAAACGCTAGTCGCGATGCTGAAGTGAACAGTGATCCAGTTACGGGGTGTGAATACAGCGGCAGTCAAATGAATAGCGTTATTTACGATGACGAAACACGTTTTATTGAAGCTATGATTTTTAAAAACAGTTTAGGCGAGGCTGGTTCGAACGTAGAACTCAAAAGGGGGAGAGCTAGCCCTGGGTGAACGAAAAGATAAGTTGTGCACACGGGAACACCGGAACTTTGATGAACGCGCATGCGCAAACCCCTCCATGTGACCGCCACGTGACCTCAAAGTTTTATCGCGGGACCAGACTCGTTTAGTGCTCACACGGGACCAGCCGGGCGCCGTAAAATGTACCAGCGAACAGAAGGGAGTCGGGCAGACAACGCGAAACTCGCGCACTTGCGGAAGTTGTGGGAAAATAGCCCTATTATCGGGACTGCCCGTGAAAAATGGCCCCGCGCTAACCCGCGTCTGTCTGAGACAGGCGACACTTGTACATCGGCATCTTGGAGCTGGACAGAAATGATGATGACGCCAGTGATGTATTCCACAGCCAGCGATTCCGTCCTCTTCGACACGCGTCACTGTCCACGTTTACTCTCGCGAGAGGCAGATACGTTACTTTCTGATTACTCCCCCTTGTGGCATACCCACTCTGTCCTCACTTACTCCCGCCAGTGACGTATACGTCCTTGAGAGATTACTCCCGCCAATGACGCATACGTCCTTGAGAGATTACTCCCGCCAGTGACGTATACGTCCTTGAGAGATTACTCCCGCCAATGACGCATACGTCCTTGAGAGATTACTCCCGCCGGTGACGTATACGTCCTTGAGAGATTACTCCCGCCGGTGACGTACAGGTCCCCTAGAGATTACTCCGCAAATGACGCACTTAGCTCTAGGTCGGTTGATATAGCTTTCACCAGTAAACGTCACTATACTCTATACTCTTTATACCCTACAGTCCAGCGAGTAAATTGGGTCTGTCTGTCCTCATTGCCGCCTATTAATGAAAGGCAAAAGATTGCAGCAGCAATGCCTTATTACTATAACCATAGGCTTTTGAGGCAAGTGACGTTACCAAGTTTAAGTCAAAAGCAAATAAGCCGGTCTAAATCATGCGACCCTATATAAGTTGACTGTTTCTAGCTGTTATCTTCGACAGAGATGTACGTAAACAGAACCATGGTTTTTCGGGACCAGGGATAGCCGCTTTCTCTGGAACTCACGAGCGCATTAAAAGGTAACAACTGACCAACGTTATTTTACTACTGTGCGAAATACCTGCACTTATCACCTGCACTTGTTTTCAATCTTTCCTTTCGAGACCCCGTCCTAGCCCCTCTCCATCCTCACCCCTCCAGCCATAATTCGTACGAAATCGACTGCTTGAAAAATAAAGTTCAGCGACCACACAAATCCACAAAGTGGCTGTCGGTGGTTTGACAAACTGTCAGGAAAGATTTTAACACATTTTAAATACAAAATCGGCTTTAAACTTAATTTATAGATAGTCAAAACAGTTTATGGGTAACTGTGCCACGGAAATGAGTAAATAATGAATTTTCTGAAATAAAACTAAACGAAAAGACAGGTAAATTATGGAAGTAGACAGGACGCCAGATTGTACAGACGTATCAATGACCTCGTGTTCAGACAACGTTTTCAGCGAGGTACATTACAAAGGCAGTCCTCACAGGTGGACAAACCTCAACTACGTACAAAGTCAGAGAACAGCGCACATGAAATGTAATTAATGAAATGAAGTTTAACGCGAATAAAGTCACACTCCTGAGTTCAAAGGGTACTAGTTCGACTTATCTGGAAGCATGTCATAGAACATAAGTATCACTTCTCTGTGATTCTGTGTCAAAGAAAACTGCTATCTGCTCCTAATACAAACGAGTTGATCAATTCCAAGTTTCGCGAGCTGTGAGGAAAATGGCGCTGCGGAAATTATTTGGCGACATTTTCAGATTAAGTGCATGTAATTAAGTAAGAGTACTTGGAAAGGAAAGTTGCATGCAATGTCAGATATCGAAAAAGTTTTTGATTTGTAAATAACGACTTTTTTCTTGTCTTGTGGACTTGGTTTAATGTCAAAGAAACAATCTCTTTCTGTCCTTTTTTGCGCGAAGAATGATGCAGAAAGGGCCTGAACGTTTGCAAACGGTCGAAGAGTCTCTATTAGAAGGTAATGACGTAACATATAACACTTTCGTTATGTTTCGTCAAGAATGAAAGCTCTTTTATATGACAGAACGTGAAGTGCTTATGTGTGAGGACCGACACTGCACTTTCTGCCGTTGTTGTTATTTAACAATTTTTAATCATCTAAAATAGCTTCTATTTTCCCCAGTTCAAGAGGAGCAATGCAAGCTGTTTACAGCAAGACCAATTTTTGGATCTTTAGAAAAAGGTATAATTAGATGGAAGTAGCTGGTAAACAGTGTTACCGGGGGAACAAGATGTCGCCAGAATATTTTCTTCCTTCGAATAACAAATGAAATCAAGACGTCCAAAACAGTCACTGGTGTGAATCATCAGAACAAGACAGGAGGTCGCACTCACAGTTAAGTGTTGTCCTAAAACAAGGATGTCCACATTCTAGCGATCTCGGACAGCGAATCTTAAAAAGTATTTAAAAATACGATAATACAAGAAATACCCCCTCCCTCTCGCTTATTCATTAGCTCTCCTGTCGCATGCCGAACGCATGCTGCCTGCTGGGAACAAAAGACAGGAAAAGCTTATCAGGCCAGCAAGTAAACATTGGTTTTCTCTGACGTTCTATACGATTAATGTTCTCTCGTGCACTGCACTGCGTGCCAAATAGAAGGATTCTGTGTTCGCTTTCTCTTTGATGTTAGTTTGATTATCGTCTCGCCGCGGTCGCATGCTAGTTGTTTTCCAAGGGAGAAGGAGGACCTGGCATTCACAAGATCTCACCTTGCCGTGGCCAAGACGTGAACAAAGCAGACCTCTCCAGAAAAGACCTCCAGTCCCTTCGCTGGCTCCGTGGATTTTTGCAACACTTCTGGGTTTCTAACGGAGATGACACACGAATCGTCCGATGGGGCTGTCAACTGAATCATGTCCGATTTGAGACCATTTGCTTAGGGTTCCGATACAGACAATGTAAACAAAACTTTTTCTTTCGTCTGTGGGTCTATCTTATCCCAGGAAAGCAATACTGGAAAATCGTAGCTGATAAAGAAATATTTTTTGTCAACGAGATAAAACACGCCAGAACCTGCAACGTTTATGACGATGGTGAGAAGGATGACGACAAGGTGGATGTAAAGCATTTAATTTTCTTCAGAGAAATACTAAACCCCTTTGGAGAAGAAATCAAAGGTCTTCTAACCAGCTGAAGAGACGGAGTTCAAAGCTAACGAGATACTGGATTTCAAGAGGACCTTGGAGAGACCATAGGGACACATTTTTTCGCTAATCTTCTGCTAGCCTTGTTATGTTCCGCGGCTAGGTAAGAGATTGTTTGATGTCTTTCTTATAGAGATTGCAGGTCCTTGATGTATGCTGCTGACCAATAGAAACTTGTGACTCCACGATATTTTTAATTCTTGTTGAGTAGCTGGGCTCACATCAGCCACAGGAAGTCGTTATACGGACATCTGTCAAGGGGCAGCAAGTGCGCTGCTGTGTTCCGAACAACAGAAACGTCCACTTGACGTAGTCAGCACGTACACATGACCTAAACAGCACGTGCTCATGACGTAGCCGGATTGCATTCATGAGATAGCAAGCACCTGCTCGTAATATCTGCGCATGTAGCAGCGCACTCATGACATGCCTCCTACGCATCTAACTCTACAAGATGCAATCCGCACGTGTACATGATGTAGCCAGCTGCTGTACAAAACTGAATACACGTTAGAGCCACCTCATGCACACTGACTCACGCCCACGTGTATACCCATGCATGTCTGCTGCTTGCTCAAACACAGAAGTCTGTCAGAACAACTCACAACTGATAGGCTCGAAGTTTTTACTGACGTACGTGAAAACTCTACGTGGTGTTTACCCACCCACGTAAAATACGTTTTCTTAAACAGATCCCCTGGATCCGAATTTAACTCTGCACCACGGTGGGCCTCAAGCCAGCTTTTAAGACGAAAAATACTACAAACAGAAAGCATGCGCGTTATTTCCTCCACCGCGGGCCCAGCCTGCATTTCCTAGCTGACCTGTCTCCAACTAATGTACGTAAATAATTCATGCTGCGCTGCACTTTCCCTCTTTATATCTATTTGATAAAAAAAGAACCCCACACAGAAGACTAACATTTTAAGGCGAGAGCTAAGCAAGCATGGGACGAATTTGAACAGACCACCCATGCGTGCTGTTATCAGGCTCATGACCTCTTTCTTGAACCCTATTCGCTTCCAAAACTTCGCTGAAATCTCGCCTTCCGCGTGATGCCTTGCTTTTCATGTGAAGTATTTTATGCACATTCTTGCGTCCTTGCAGCTTGTATAAGTAAACACGACTTCCAAACCTATTATCATCAGTACCAATGGGGCGTCAGACAATATTTTAATGACCCGGACCAGCATGCATGTAAACGGTACTAAAGTTATTTCCGAATAGCGGATTTTTTTCCCGTCTCTTTAAACACTTTTTCGGTGAATTGGAATAAGCTAGTTGCTCCTGGGACGGCCGAATAACTTCATTATTATCGAACAACGAGGGAAAAATAAGCTAATCGGTTTTCGTGCGTACGAAATTCCAGGAACTTATTCCTGTCATGGGGGCTATTCTGGAATAAGTAAGCTATTCGGGTTTCTTGCACACGGAGCCAGAAGTAAAGCTTCGTCCAAAACCTTCTTGCTTTTTCTTGGACAGGCATTGTTCCCTTTTTGCTGACGACACCACTCGAAACAGACAGACCTCATTCGGTGGCAAGTAATCACAGGGAAACGTCTCCAGTTTGACAAGTACAACTCGAAGCACGTGCAGCAAGCCTGTTTCCCCTAAAGTTCAACTACGAAGGGGCGGGGGCCGCGCTCAGCTCAGCAGGGTTAACATCACTGATCTTACAACAGACTCACTAAGCAGCTCCTAGCAGAAGACTTCGCCAACCTTACATTAGATGCACTGCCGGAACAAACATTTAACGGGCGTATATCCGGAGCTGAGATACATCTGAAGATTTTCTACCACATTAAAATAACAATGGTATATAAGTAGTATATTTATAAGTGGATTACACTTATCATTGCGGTGGAGTCAAATTTCCAGAGGATGGTGGAGGGGGGGGGAGGGAGAAGGGAAGAAAGGATGGATGAAGTAAAAATATCGAAACGGTGTACTAACGCTGTATATGGTTGCGGGTGGCAATGAGCTGCACTGAGAGATCTTTTGCTGTGATGTACAGACAAAGTACAGAAACTTTTGACGAAAATTTAGAAGAACTTTAGCGACCTGAAAAAATAGGGAGCAATGGGTTATAAAACCATTCAGTGGCTAATAAAATGGGTCGTGCAGGCCCGTTTGATACAGATGTGAGGGCCAGACGGCTTCGGCTCACTGCCAGGACGAAAAAAGCACAAAAAAGGCACGTGCTGTTCCGATCCTTCAGATTTCTTCCGCTTCTAGATCGTGCGAGAATATAATAGGTATCGATGCCTTCGAAAGGTGGACGGGCATATTTGTCTCGGCTCCAGCGATGCGTCGCAGAAATTCTCAAAATGCCTCGGTTCACGTTGCGTCTGATGACTGGACCCTGACGACAGATAACCGTTCAGACGAGAAACGAGGCACACGATCATCGAAAGATAATTGGGAGGGAGAAGCCAGCAGGTCAAGGAGGCTAGCCAATTCCAATGCCGCTAAATGCCGGCGAGGCAGTGAGGGCCCGCAGCTTCTACTGGCTGATCAACACGGCTCCCCAGCTCCAGAGAAAAACAGCAGGGCAGACGACATGAAGGGCTTTCATCTCCGAGGTCGCACGGACTGTTGACATGCAATCAATCTTCTGAAAAAAAGTCTGAAAAAGTCTTTCGCCGTCTCTGTCGAAGCGTCATGCGCGCGCGGTAACTAGCTGGTTTCAACGACGGGTTTTCCAGGGGGAAAAAGATTGCGCTGGCATCATAAACACAGACCTTCGCCTAACAATGGCTCTGGTGGACTGCCCCGAGACTGCGATGACGTGCCAGGGGAAACAGACAGGGCATGCATAAGCCGTTGGACCAAATGAGCTACATTCGCAACAAAGAGCTGTGTAATCGGTCTTAGAAACGCTCTTCTATTGCCTTTCTCCAGACCTGATGATCGACTTACCTAGTCTACTGGTGCGGAAATAACTGTCTAATGGACGTGTTTAGGTGTTTTGCTAGGCAGCTATTATTAGTTGCTACTTTTATATAGTAACAATCGAAGACTAAACTTGAAGGTGAATATATTCTTAGCAAAACCCTATAAACCTGCAAGGGCCATAGAAAGGATATCAAGGAACCTCACTTACGACACAATAACGCTAAATGGAATATCTAATTAACCACAGAAAAAGAGAGTAGCTTTTCATTCTAGCCGAAGACAGGGAGAGAAAGTGTGACACCTCGATTTGGCGTGAAGACGACACAGACAGATTACATGGGAAGCAGCACGCCAAGGACTACGCGAAACCTCGTGGTCAGCCTGGCACTGGGCAGACAAAAAGGTCAGAGGCACTGGGACACTCGCATCGAGCTCCGATTGAGGTAGATGATAAATGTCCGAGTGAAACATCTGACAGAAGAGCTAATGTCGTGTGCTTGCATGTGTCCTTAAGGGTTTTATGCATGTGCTCTCTAGTTCACCAAGCCTCCTCGTGTTTCCTCGTTTGTCGAACTAGAACGCGTATTCGTGTGATTAGGGAGGAGATATCTTGACATGTCAAAAAAAAAAGGAGCCAGACATAAAGACAGACAATAAGAAAAAAAGAAAACAAGGAAAAAGAAAGAGAAAGAAATAAAGAAAGCACAAGGAAAAAAGAAAGAACAACAAACAAAGAAGAAAGCAAGAAAATGGTTGTTGTTGCTGAATCAGGAGACTGGGCTTGTCTGGCACGCCATCTTTATGCTGCAAAACAAGATGCAGTTTTCAGCCTTGGGAAGCCACAAATAGCATCAACGTTTCGCGCACGTCGCTGAAATGGAACCTTTATAATTCAGTCAGCAGATAACACGGGGACTTTACAGACATAAAAAGTAAATGGTTACCTCTGCCCCGCCCCACATTTTCTTCATCTTCCTGTCACGGCACCTTTGAAACAAACGGAAGCCACAATAACACCTGTGATAAAAGCCCGTTCTTTCATGCTTAATTTCCTTCAGCTCTGTCTGACAGAGTTGTGTTTTTCCCACGTTACGCGCACGATATAGGACGTTGACTTTCTGGTGCACAATCCCCACGGCATTTGCCGTCATATATGACAGCTCTGCCTGGTGCTCAAACTTCAAAGAACTCGATTGCAGTTGCTGATTTTCAAGCAATCGCTAAGTCATGTCCTACAGCAGAACAAAACATGTCTGTGCAGATCCAAAGACATCGCCTATTGTCGTAAGGCGATCATTGCTCAAGCCTACTGGTCTATGGTCATCAAACCAAAATTGTAATTAAAGTTTGACATCTGACGACATGATAGCGAGGCAGTGCGATAGGAGGAAGACCAGAAGAAAAGGATGTACTCTGAACAGCACAGTGGTGACAGTCGACCTTGTAAACTGAAAACTTAGGATTCAATCCCGTCCCCGTAGCGGACAAGACTTTTTGTAAAAGGTAAATCGTACTGTTTCATCATGCAGAAACATGCAAAATGTAGTCTGCGAGCCTCAAAGATGTAGTCTGAAGGGCGTCAAAAGCAGAAGCTGTAAGGCGCCAGAAACAGAATTGAAAGCGTACAGGATATGCGCTCGTCGTTTTGATGCAAAACCGGTCACTCATTGTCCAGCAATAGACGTTGGAACCAGGGCTTGCTCGCATGAGGGTTTGTAACTATTCTTCCGGTCATAAGAACACTCGTAAAGTTCATTTTACGTGTGGATAGCAGCTTTCAGCAGACCACTTAAAGCATCAAGATGGCTTTAGTGCGTAAGCGCATTCTTAAGCCCACTCCGAGAAAACTGGGAGGTAAGCCTTCAGAAGAATAATTCTTGTGACGGGCTAGTAGTGAAGCAGCTAAAAGACTCCCGCAGACACGAAAAAGAAATGAGAATTTTTGACTTGCGTTGCTTGTTGAAACTCTGACATGCTCGCTAAAAGCTATCTTGAAGGAAATACTGATTCGTCAAAGCGTGGATTACACTTTGCAAAGAAAATTTTGGCAATGATGTACATCTTGTGCGCGTGAGAACTGCGCAAACATAAGGCGTGGGTGGGACGTTGGATTGGGGGATGGTAGTTAGGGGAAGGAGTTGCATAGCTGGGCACAGGCGCACTCTATTATCTGAAATGGGTTCAAAAGGGCATGTGCGTGGTGGCGCGTGTAAGTCTGAAAGCGTTAGCATTTCCAGTGAACGAGAACACGGGTATGAGCGTGAAAGACGGGACAGCGGCATGACAGTACAGAGAATAGGAGAAAAAGGGACAGACTATAACAGACTAGATCGGGTTGTGTTGCACAGACGTTCGTATCTCCTCTGCATACGGAAAGGTGTAAGTAAAATGTATGGGATAAACGCACATTACAACCGTTCTAATGACAAGAAGCACAGATAGGAACGTTCGTGCAACCCGATCCAGCAGGGGGAAAAATGGTGGGACAGGGCCATAGCTAATGTACACACTGTTATATGTATGTGACTCAATGTCCGCGTGTGTACCCAAGGATATATATGCTATTGTATGTATGTGGGTTTGTGTCCGAGGTTATACACGCTGTTGTATGTGTGTACCCGAGGTTATACACGCTGTTGTATGTACGTGAGCGTGTGTACCCGAGGTTATACATGTTGTGCACCATGCTGTAGGTGTGCGCGCGTACACGGTAATACATGCTGCTGTGTGTACGTGAGCGTGCGTACTCGAGGTTATACATGTGCGCATGTGAGCGTGCGTACCCCGGTTATACATGCTGCTGTGTGTACGTAAGCGTGCGTACTCGAGGTTATACATGTTGTTGCGGGTATGTGTGCGCGCGTACACGGTTATACATGCTGTTGTGTGTACGTAAGCGTGCGTGCTCGAGGTTACGGTGCATCAAAAAAGAGACAAGAGGGAAAGCAGGGAACAATATGGCCGAAAGGCAGCTTTCCCCTTCTCTTTTTCTTGTCAAGACGCAGGCAACAAAGAATAAAACAAGACTGGAGATCAAACCCAAGCGAGATGTTGCGAGACTGCCAGCCCCAGACGCCTTTCCGAACAGAGGGGAAAGGGTCTCATCAAGTCCAGGCTGGCACTTCAAACGGCAACTGACATTTCCTGCATGCAGGTTGGCCTCCAGTCTCGCCCACAGCTCGTTATCAGCAAGAAATCGAGTGCACGCAGCGCTCGTCTCGCGAGATCCTGGCATACTGAACAAGCGGAAGATGTGTATTTTTGGTCTATTCTTCTCACCCTCTGCGCTGTCAAAGTGCCGACGTTTTCTCCTCTTTATTTGATATTCTTTTCGACGATTGCCGCTGTTCAACGGAAGTTTTCTCTTTCCCGTGTCCCAGCTTGCACTTTGGTCTTCGGCGCAAGAAAGACTGAGTGCGCCATCTTTAGAACAGAAACGTTCAAAGGAGGAAGAGAAGGAGGAGGAGGAGGAGGACAGGAGGAGCAGATCATGAAAGGTAGATGAGGACGGATGAAGATATTTCCAATTTGATTTAATATCGACGTGCAAATGGTGGGCCCTTTGCTGCGGCTAGCGCCTTCGGGAAGGGCGCGCAGATCTGACAGAACAGCTTTGACTGAGAAACATTCGACAAAAACACCAAAGTAGAACTCGCCATAGACAGATGACTCGTTTAATCTGTAATGTCGCTTTGCTGCCAGTACCCCATTTATCCTATGTATCCTGTATCCAGAATCGTTGTGCTCCGCACCCCGGAGGCTGAAATGGCAGACGAGCCAGCAGTTGGGAAATCTCAAAATATCCAAGCCTGTTATACATGTCTGTCTCATAGCTGTGAAACCGGTTTTTGCTTAAATGAACGCATCAAGTACTCCCTTAAAAATATTTCTAAAATAGCTCCTCGGCAATATTTTGCCATTTGTTACAGATACTGATCTCCCAGAAAAAGAACTGTTTCAATCAGTACTGTGTGACTTTAGGAAACCGCTCGCGTTACTGATAATTTTTTTATAATTTAGGAAACTGCTTGTGCTACTGGTAAGAGGGATATACGATGCAATAAATATAGGCAGTATCTGAGAGTGTTGGAGGATCGTGCAAAATTAAGCATTTTTAAAGATCTTATTCACTGTACATGGACTTGACGGAAAAACGCAACTTTATACTTTACAAGGTTTCTCCAATTTCATGGCAAAGAAACCAACTGAAGAAAGAATAAGGACAGGAGGAGGGAAGGACAAAGGAAAGAAAAGTTACATGGAGCGCGTGCACCCACGCGCGAGCTCGCGTATGTACACAAACATACACTTCCATTTCACGCAAGCAAGTTCGAGATGTGTTAAGGAATACAAACATTACATGTGTATATATACATACATAAGCATACAACTGCCTTTTATCGCTAACCACGTTGGCACCTTTTAATTATTTTAAAAAACCCATGCAAACTTGTGGAACTCAAGGTCTTTCCAAGTAATTCCCCTCTCCCTTCCACAAGCACACACACACACACACACATACACACACTTGCTAAATTCATTTATATCGCAATTTTAAACTGCAAGTGACATGAACCATTCGAAAAGCTTGGAATTTTAAAAGCTTTTCTCAACCAAACGAATGTGCGACAATGTTGATGAACCCTGAAGGAAATTAAGGAGCAGGCTCTTGAGTTTCAGTGCAGGTCTTACAGCACTTGATTGTAGCCACAGGAAATCAGCACTCGCATATAATTCTGCTTCTTTGTAATATACAGCCTCGAGTCTGGAGTCGATGTGTGTATGAAGCTGGCGTTTGCATGACTGGCTGCATCTGCCGACACCAGGAAAAGGGCAAGGTCGTTCAGGCCTGTGTAAGTGTGCGCGTGCGGGTGGAAGAGAGCCCGCGTGAACGTCCGTGTATCCGTTCGTAAGTGCAGCATTCTTCCCCCTTTGTGCCTCAGAAAACTGTTTTTTTTTCTCTGTCCGGCACTGGGTCCTATCCAACACCCTGCCCTCAGCTCCAATACCAAAATATCGGAGGATGACAGCCAACCCTCACAACACAAAACCCATAAATATACTTTCATGGATGCAATATGTCTGAGTGCAACATACTTTGCTTTTCCGTGTCATTAGTGCAAACAACAACAAAAGCATGTTTCTATTTCGGGATGTATAATTGTTCCCTTAGTTCATCAGTTTATTTATGGATGGTGCACATATGAAGAGAAATTAATGCGATATGCATGGCTACTCGCCATTTGCCAAGACCTCCTTAGATAATGGTGCCTTTGTCTGGCAGCAAAAGCTTTAAAAATACATGCAAACTGCCTTCAGAAAACACCCACATGCAGTGGGACAGGCAGATATTAATATTTCTCCACAATAAAGTTAATGCTGTGCAATTTCCTGCCGGTTTTTGCGTCCTTCAAGCCAGCGGAAGGATTATTACACGCACGAACGAACTAATCAAACAGCTGTCGAGATTAAAATCTAAACAAGAAATTTTTTTTAAAATGACGTAGAGAAGAAAAAAACAAGTCACACAAAATATTGAACAAAACGAGAGAAAACGTTATACTAGAAACTGCTTCCTTTATGTTTGGCGGTTGGGAGGGTGCGTGAAGGGGAACGGGAGGTAAGGAATGTGTCACGATACGCAACAATTGTGCTCGTACATGCGAAGACCACATTACTCACGGATATCAGAAAAATTATTCAGCAAGTCTATAGACTGAACGATCGGTTTTGGGGATTTGCCACTAGCTTCACTGGGTTTGTGCTACCCCCCCCCTCCCCAGGCTCGGAGAATCAGGGGCTGTCAACAGTAGGATAAAAAGGAGGATTAGTTTATTTTAGTCTTTTCTTTACAAAGTCGCAGAGAAAGCGGACGTTAAACAATTTCTGTACCTTTTTTTCCTTCAAAGTTACTTCAGGAAGGTTTCGTCTGTCTTTCCACCCATTCGTCTGTCTGCACGGGGTCTGCATGAGTTGCGCGCGTGTGAATGCGTGCGTGCGTGTGCTCACGCTCACGCTGTTTACATAAACGTTAAGAGGCAAGTGCGTTTTATTATGCTAAAAGGAAGCAAACCGGCATCGGCTGCCCGACATTCAGAAAATACAGCAAAGCAACAAAAACAGAGAACACGGCAAAGCATGTTATTGCAATAGCAGGACTTATTCGTCTGTATAGTAAATAATATGCAAAATACACAAAAAGATGCAGACAGTGATTCAGTTTACTAGGGATACTAACAAAAAAGTTGAATATAGACATAGCTTAACGCAGATAAGGGCATTGGTGACAACTGGTACAAATGAAAGGCAGCGGTATGACCAACACACGAAGTCTGTGTGTGTATGATGACAGAACGTGTATATGTATGCCGTAGGTTGGACCTATGTCAGAAAAGACCTTCTGTGCTTGTGGTCGTTTATGACTTATTGTGGTAAAGGCCTTGTACTTTGATCGATTTCTTGTAACTGTTACAGTTGTCCTTTATTTTACTTTTCTATACTTTCTATACTTTTCTATAATTTTCTGTATGTTGTGGATAGCTTTCTTCTAAGACAGATGTAGAAATAGTTAACAACAGACGCAGATACTGATGTAGATACAGTTTTCAAGTAGACCCACATTTACTGGACGTATTGAATCATGCCTATGCACTTATAATCAATGTGCACTAGAAACCTAGATCAGGAAACAGTAGGTCAAAGGTGTGCGCTCGTAAATAGAAAAAATATTCTGAATGACTAACGATTTGCACCTGTTGTCCACAGCTACGGCCCGCTAAACCTACAGCAGAATAAAAACTGCCCAATAACTGAACTTTCCCCAAAATGCTTTCCAGAAGAGTTATCCTTGTCTTAAACGGTACAAAGTTACTGCCCAAGCAGAGATGTAGACATTGTACTGATGTAGGAATTTATTTTGTCCATTGGATATAGGCTTTCTTGCAGACAGCTGGACAAAACTGGACGAAAAATTGTATATTGTGTATATTACTTTCGTTGAATTAAAAAAAAAGGTGGGATAACAAAGTGTAACATAACTGCAACAATAAAACCGTCTGCATCGGATTTCAATCAAGGAATATTTTCCTTCACGTGCATAAGAAAAAGAAAATTTGATTGCTCAAAGGACAGCATCTCATTTTTGACCGAAACAAATTCATTTAGAACATACGACAGAAATTCCTATTTGCCACTTTTTCTGTGGACTTGGTGTGAGGTCTGCTTTAGACTAGGAATGCTGATGCATGACTGCTTCACTGGATCCATCAGGGCCACATTGTGCATTTGTAACATTGAATTCTTGGCAAACTACCACATCTTAAAAAAAATCCTACTGCAGCAGACCGTCAGATGGTGTTCTTTAATGCACGCGTGTAAAACATTCACACAAAACATTGATGTTTCGGCTTTCATTGCTCCGCGCATGCGCACAGGCCAATCCGAGGTCTTTCTGTGCTTTCACTCTAGATCCGCATGTGAAAAAAAGTGTTAGTCGTCAACAGCTATACCAAGATCTTGAGACGAAAAAAATCTCCACCCCTCCCAAAGAAGAAAGAAAAAATGATGGCTTTTTTAAGAGTTTTTTTTGTCTGAAAAAAAAACTACCTACAAAAGCGCTTGCTTAATTTTTTTATTTTTGCAGCCGAGGGTCTGGTGATCTTTGTATGGTCAAAACCAGTTATTGGATCTGTGAACTTGTTAACTCCGTTCTGAGCAGAGTGCCCCAGTATTTGGCCCCCGGCTATCGAATTTCGTGAAAAAAGACATCACGAAAGATAACTGGAGAAGAAATTCGCTAAAATTCCTTTACATTGGAGGCCAAGGGCGAGTAAAGGTCTCACGTTACTACAGGTATCAAGCTTGAAGGCAGTACACCGTGTGCAGGATTTCTCTAAAGGTATCCTTCTCAACTATCGAACTAAGGGCAGACACCACTTGTCAGGATACTAATCAGCAGCAAATTTAATGTTTATATAAAAATCTAAAACGACTAGCAATAACCGTGCAACAGATGTTATGTGTAAACGATTAACGAGTAACATGGGCAAATCAGGTGGACACAACTCATGCAGATCCTCCAAGGTGTTAGTTTTACCTCATGAATAGCAGCCCCTCTTGAGAAATGGCAGCCAATGCTGCTGTTATTCAGAAACACTTAACAGAATCCGGAATTTTAATTATTTTAAAAAGAGAACTAAGTTTTAAAATCTCCAAGCAGCGGGCGTTATTCAGCTTGAGTAGGAAAACGCTGAATTTGAATCGGCCCATGCTAATGGTGGAGAACTTTATTTCAGAGTGTAAAACTTTCGAAGCGGCTCTGTGTTGAAGGTGGAAGGTCCAGAGATGCTCAGTGGGATCGAAGCTAGGGTCTGTGTTGAGAAAACTGTATTTTTTCTACTCACGTACCCAGAGACAGTCTGAGATGTGTACGTGACTCCAGCGGGTGCGTGGAAGAAACAAAACCTTTGGGTAAACTTGCAGGCTGAGTTTTAGTGACAGACAGTCCATACATCCAGCGACTTCATTTATCTCCCTCCGTTTTCTGAAGTACGTGCGTGTGTTTGGGAGCTAGTGCATATCCTTCTCTCTCACTTGTGAGACGGTGTGGGTGTGTTGTGTGGGTTGGTGGGTGTGCGGATGCGTGCGTGCGTGCCTCTGTGTATGCGCGTGCGTGTACATGCGTCTGTTCAGGTGTAGATGGTGCACGCGCAAGCCTCTTTGTGCGTGCATGTGCTACCGTGGGTTTATCAGTGCGCGTGTTAATGGCTGCAAATGCGCAGTCATGTATGCCCACGACCAAGGGAACACACAAACGAGCGAGCTCGCGTGATAGAAAACACGAGGAGAGAGACAGAAGAAAAGAAAGGAGGACCCAGTATGCCTGTGCGTGAAAATGACGAATGGCCGAAGTAGGCCTGCAGGGAAGAAAGAAATGTGTGCTTGTTAGCAGCGTTACAAAATAGGATAGAATGATGAAAAAGAGAGACAGAAAGAAAAAAGCGAGTGGTAGATCGATACATCGCGCGACTATCACAAGTCTCCACAGATGAATAACAGAAAACGCTTCGGTAAGTGATTGCATGGTTTTCGGACATCATTCATCTACGTTTTATACACTAATGCTGCTGTCGGTATCTCCAGAGACTCCCAGAATACCCAGCACAAACGCCAGTTAAATCTGTTCTGAATCCCACGGACATTTTGTTCCTGGTAAAGTTTGCTGTCTGTTGTTTGACATTGCCTGCAGAAAGGAGAGAGGAAAAGAGAAACTTCTGTAGAGACCATTCTTTACTTTCATCGTTCAAATCTCCAGTGACTTCAGCCCACAACGTGTGACCCGAGTGATGTCCCATGGCAGTATTTGCTCATATCGAAGACTGGGGAGTACTGGCAGTGTTCTCTCCCTAAAGTGCTGTATAATCCCCAAATCTTCATATCCCACTTGCAACTGGGGTTCGTCGGCTATGCTGCTAAACAGACTTGTGTTCGCCTGAGACTGATTAACTATAAAAAAGCATCAAAACTTTTCAAACGCGTCATCTTAACTAACTGTAGCACACATACAAAAGTAAAAGAACTCGCCAAGTGGACTAAGAAGAGGGATAAATTACTACACATGGTGCTACTGAAATGTTAACACTTATCTACAAAACATTTCGCCTATAATGAAAAGCAGAAGGTTTTCACAAACCGTCTCTCTCACACCCCTTCCACACCCGCCCCAAACCCCCCAAAAGGAAAACAAGTGAAAACCGCTTAAGGGAGCTTTACTTGCATCAACCTCAATGGACAGCAAAGAGGTGGGGGCTGTGGGTGTCCAGGGAACCACCAGTGAACTGACTGCATATTTAGCTGACAGAGGCCCTGCAAGGGATGTTGGGAAGAAACACGAAAGCTTTGCTTCGCTCGCGGCTGCTATGCGGTCGTAAGACGCCCCCTGTAGCCCCCCCCCCTCGCGTTTTCCCGACTGTGATACCTGTTATAATGGCGGATGGTGGGGCAGTATTGCTGGGTTTACATGGTTCCATCAAGTCGGATAAAAACAATAAGAAGCAGCTAGTCCGTCCATTTGCAACAAATTTTATTTTTTAAAATAAATTCAATCGAATACTCATTACAGACGCATGTTTGCACTAAAATCTCTTGGAGGAGAGGTCTTTCGGAACTAAATCCATCGAAATGACACTGCTTCATGCACGCTGTTTGACAAGTTCTTTACTATTGCTTTTATCCGACTTAATAAGTTGAGCCGTGTAAACCCCGCCTAGCCCTTATATCTAGGTGGCACCACGTGCGGGTGCTGAACAATTCTCCCCGGGTTTCCGTTAGAAGAACAGCAACTACGCGCAGAGCCTCCAGCGAACGATTAATTAAGAAACGCAGCTTCGCAAAAAGCAATCTCATCATACGCTGTTGCTGCTGCTGCTGGAATTCCTTCCCGACATTCCCCTGCTTTAACGTCATGAAGACGTCAGGCGCCCGCAACAGGGAGCTCGCTCTATGACGCTTGTTTTCCTGGGCAGCTCTCTTAAACAAGAGGGCACAACTTACTGGAAGCGTGCTACAATTCAAATTCGAAAACAGACGTTTAGTTCCGTTGACCAAGATGGAGGGAGGAAGATGGAAATTTTCTCTCAAAACGTGCGTTCCTCCAAGCACTGGCGATTATTTTAAGTCCCGATGGATTCTAAACGTGATGGTCTCCTCGGAACGACAGCTTTGCAACGGCTAAGACTCGGCAACAATGAGGAAGGAAACATCGCGCTCTCCTGAGATTTCTCTTTTCTAAAATCATTATAAATGATAAAATTATTATTTCATGTTTAGTGAGAGGCACATTATTTCTTTGTTGTCTCCTTGAGTAGCGTTCTGAACAGTTGTGATACAACCAGGTCGTTTTATTTCCCTGCTTCATCATGTTTTTCGTCACAGTTCAGGTTTTTAATATCGTCTGCTAATCTGCCTATCTTCTAAGGCAATGCTGTTGTTGTTGCTGCTGTTGTTCTGGTTGTCATTACTTTGTCCGGAAAACAGACCAGGACGAAATTTAATAATCTTTGGATTACGCTTCGATAACTTGTTGAGAGCTTCTAGAGTACGAGGCATATAGAAAGAAAACGAAAAATATGTGTTTACGCCGAATAAATACATCTCTTTTAAAATTGAAAAGCGGCAGTTATTCTAGATAAGCAGTCATTTTAGAAAGGTGAAATCACATACCGAATTATGAGCAGTAGCAGACCATGTTACTGAAGCGAACTGCATGCTGGAGACGAGTTAAGGTGGTGTCACACTAGGACAGCGACAACAGTCCTACTCAGTCACATATTATATTGACACCAGGCCAACCAGTCTGCGGACCTGGTTAGCTCAGTTGGTAGACTAGCAGATGGAAGGTTGCTGGTTCGAATCCTGGTGTGAGGATTATTGCCTGGAGATAAACATTGTGCAAACTCCATTCGACCGTCTCTCCGAACATTACTGCCTGTCCACACTGACCATCTTACTACAGCCTTCAGTCTGGTGGTTCTTTCAGTGCATAGTTTAGGAATAGGACCCCATCCCCCATAGTGCGAAATCACCGCGAGGTGGAAGCACTGTCCCCCTAAATCACCACCACCACCAGTCCGCGGACAGTGTCAGGCATCTGACAGGGCAACTATTAGATTGCCAACTATTTAGGTCTTCGGTATGACTCACCCGAGCCCAAACCACCGTCTTCCCTCCTGGGAAGAGGACACCTTAGCCACTACACCACCGATGCGGTCATAGCAACTGCCATTTGGGGATGGGTGGGCCTAAAAGGTTTAGTTAGTTTGAGTTTGTCACAGGTCACTCCTAGTTTAGCCTGTTCGCCCCTCCCTCTCTTGACACCTGGTAGGTGGACGCTACTTGGGTAGCTGCTCTAGATCGGCCAGAACTGGTTTAGTCGAGTTTAAGGCGTGAGGGCGCATAGTACTTAAGCGGGGGAAAGCGTGAGTGGAGAAGATATAGACGGACAGAGGATACATAGATGGAAGTATAGAGATAAGTAGGACCAAGAGAAGCGGACACGTGTAGACCTATGGACCTCTGCCCCTCGCCATCTTAGCCAGGATGTCGGAGCAGTAGCTAGCACTCACGCCGAATACACTGGGTTGTATTTCGCCGACAAATCTACGGATTAGACGAGCAAGTGAATGTTGGTTGTGCCTCCTGAATTAGGACTGCTCTGCCATATCTATCTTAGAGTCTGGGACTCGGGTTGAGTAAGATAGGTGGTTTTATCCTGCCGGAGACAGGAGACGTCATAAGCTAGAGGCCGGGCGGACACCAAGAGGAGTAAGAGGGAAGTGTTGGTCGTTGCGTTGTCACAGCTTCGTTGTTGGGTGGTTGAACAGCTTCAGAGCTGTGTATTGCGGTAAAGCAGTTGTTTAGTAGTGACAAGAGTAGGTGCTCTGTTGTCGGCCACTTATTGTATCTGTGTATCGAGCGGGATCATAGGCCGTGTTGCAGTTTGATTTCCCCTCTGGCTTGAGTTTGATTATCTTCTTTGTCTGATTCCTCGTGGTATGACTTAATCAGGCAGCGTCTTACCCTAGACACAAGCACGGTGATTCTCTGTAAATAATCTGTAGATATATTTGATTTTGTCGAGCCAGTTAGTGTTTGAAATATATGTTGAATAACGGTTCGCTGCAGTTGTGTGTTTTACGAGGGTGGG
>SMGT01011869.1:20287-33238 GCA_004794575.1 Lanistes nyassanus | reverse complement strand
AACCATTGACCTGAGGCAGTAAAGGTTTTGGTGACGATTGCTCAATTAAGTCTACATTTACGAGATCACCATAAAAGTTTGTTCAGTAATTCTGGAGAAATCGAGTCCAGTAAATAAGGTACGGCCCGTCATGACAGAGTTGGGTATCACATTCGAAAACAAACAGTAGGGCACAACTAGTGGAATATTTTATATGGCATGCCATATAAAGCCACAAAAGCAGACACGTTCTAACTATATCCAAAAAGTGATTCCAGTTCCTGAAAGAACCACAAGTCCAAACACTTAACCGAAGTCTTCTTGGGGAGTCAGCAGGGGAGAGCGGGCTCGGCTGCCAGTATCTAACCAACAGTCAGCCTTAAACTCGTTCTTCTTAACTCGCTCCATCTTTCCTAACAGCCCACAGTGGGTTGTTACTCGTTCCACAATACCAGCGCCAGAACAGAAACGTCAGTTCTAATACAAAAGTACGAGCCAATGTTCTGAATGCGATTATCGTGGCAAGTAAGGGGAGGTCACTGCCAGTTCCTTCTAGGCGACAAGAGTAGCCCGCCCCGCCTGGTGTCATGGGAGACTTGTAAGTGATTAAATGCCAGAAGGTTAATCAGCCTCAGGCGAACACAAGTCTGTTTAACAGTCTAGCCGACGATGCCCAGTTGCAAGTGTAATGTGCTTAAACAACTCGGCGTTGAAAAGACGTGAGATCCTGAATATCTTCTCGCTCTTGTTCAGCACGTGTCTCGAGTGAATGCTGGTATTTAGGTACCGTGTGCTGGCGACGAATCATGCCCGGAAATTTGCATGGTACATGGTTTAGTTACAAGATTTGGGTACACAATGCTGTTCTCACAAGATTTGGCTAGACAACGTTGTTGGCACAAGACTTGGGTCCACGTACAACTGGTGGGGAAGTGTGTTGCGGGAGTGGTGAAATCCGTTGCAGGAGTGGTGAAATATGTTGCAGGAATAAAAATACAAAGTAAAATCCCCGATGAACAGCCCTGTAAACAGATGCCACCTGCAAAGGCAAAGTAAGAGTTCCGGACGCGCCATTCGAAGCCATTGACTCTGACAAGCTAGCGTTACCTCTATGCTACGGACCGCTCCTTGGGACAGAACAAGACTGGCAGAAAACTGATATCACTAAAATTCCACAGCAATAACTCTGAGTTTTCAGAAAGAACAGTGTTTAGAATGAAGTACCAAGCACGTAGTATTAATACCTCGTCGCTAACATCTTGAATCTCTCTGCAAACTTCGAACGAACTCAAATCCTGGTGCTTCCTATTTCAAAATGGATGCAAGACCGTCACCATTTCCTCTGATTGACGCCGCACAGGCCGAGTGGCAGCTGGTTTAAGACCCAGAGGTCCGGAAAGTTGGAAATATTTGTTTTAGAGTTCGCGAACTTAACAATATCCCAGAGTCGCCAAGGACTGTGTGTCCGCGAACACATCGTCAATCTTTCAATCAATTCTTGCCCAGTATTGGAGAGGAAAGTTTACGGCATGTCGTAAAGCATACTCCCAGAGAGAAAAATAACAACAAAGATTAATTCGTACGGCAGGCAGCAGCGTGCATGCTAAACTGTTAAAAATGCAATACTGTGCCTGGTAAAGCGCAAGAGTACAGGGAGAAAGGCAAATGAAGACTAGAAGAAAATGAAAGAAAATTTACAAGTGTTGGGTCAAAGTGAGACGGAAAGGAACCAAGTAAGAAAGAGAAAGAAAGAAAAATAAAGGGGAACAAAGGAAAGACGGAAGAAAAAAAAATTCGTCTTCGACAAAATGATTTTGCAAAGCGATTATTCCGAGCAGCGTGATTGTTTATGTCTAGTGTCGTGGCTTGAGGAAATCGCAAAAATTTGCAAGTTGTCTGACCGTGTCCTTAATAATAGGTCTCTCGTGATTGGACCGCTCCCGGTGTATGGCCTTCGGGGATGTATCAACCTTTGCAAGTGGTGGAACCATATCACTTGTAATTAAGTTTTAATGACGCTATACTTGTTTGCTGTATACAGTTACTTTCAATAATTAAACTGTGCTCCCATCGTTGTAGCTAGTTGTAGTTCTTAGAGCACAGAGGGCAGGATACAATTCACAGAGATAGATTTCAGCAAAGGGACGCCACATTAACTAACACAGGCCAACCCCACAATAGGCCCAGAGCAATTCAGCAAGCTAACCACGCTGCTCTTGTATCATTTTGAAAAGACCTTATCCTGAAAGACGACCCAGGTTTTAAAAGCACTTCTCACTGTAAATTTCAAAATAAATTTCGATCGACCCTAGTTAATCAACATTTCCGTATGACATGCCTGTTTCAACTTTGCTCATGTGCGTGTTTTAATACCCACCCCGAACGTGAATTGTTTTCCCCATACGAATTTCAGGCTTTCGATGGCGCTGCCCATCTCGGTTTCTAACCACAACAACAGGTAAAGCTGCGAACTCTACACAATGTCACTTCTTATAGTTACAATGAAGAGACCAATTAAAGACACTGATTTCACGGTTATGTTGCAGGATCGAAACTCGCATTAACTTACGGGGGTTTTTTTTTTGGGGGGGGGGGGTTGGGGTAGGTGTAGGGTTTGGTATTAGGTAGGACTTCTGTTTTCATGTATACGTTCAAGACTGTGTCTTTGCGCTAATCGGGATGAAACGTGGTCTGCGCATGCGGGCTTGGAACTCACGTGGGAAAAAATCATTCGCACATCAGACATTACTGAAACATTAGTCACCCATTAGTTATCAGCTTTCTATCTTCCTGTTTCAATAAGGGCTATCCCCAACTCCCTGAGAACGAATTTCAAGAGGTCAGTGCTTGAGCAGGATGAAACAAATCGTAGAAAAGCTCTTTTCGTAGAAATATAAGCAAAGAACGGATCAGTATGTACAAGAATTTGTCCCACTGTAGCTTAAATAGTAATGAAAATGCAAAGCCTTACCTTGGATAAGAATTGCAAATAATGTTTACTTACCATAAAATCCTATTCGCAATTCAAAGAAAAGAAGAATATAAGATTAACTGCGTATCTGGTTTCTGTGGGGACAAGGCTTGACTGACTTTCTTAAATATTCATGACATAGGTTTATTCCCTTATCCCACTTCTTCTGTGTATGTCTATTGGTGTATATATATATATATATGAGTGAAAAATGAGGACCAGAGCAAGAGTGACGGGGAAAATAGACTAATGGCCTGTTTGTCGTCTTACCAAGTAAGATTCAACTGCTTTTTAACAGCAACAGCTTTTAAAGCTTATTTTATGCACCGAAAATACTACTGGATGCTCTTGTAGCGCAGAGAAAAAGAACCTTTGCCAGCAAAACTGTTGTGGCCCTACAGGACAACAGGCGGCCAACGGTGGGCCACCAAGTGTGCGGTAATTGAGAACGGACGGAACGTGCAAAAAGTCTGCACGTTAGAAAGCTATTTCAGCTGGGCAATCAGGAACGAAGAAAGGATAGAAGGAAGAAAGAAAGAACGGCGTTTCAACGTTATTTAATGCACGACGGGTAGATGTTCGTTTATTTGCCGAAGAAATGCTCTCGAATTTCCCATTTTAGACAGTTGAACCGAGCTCATTCTGATGGTCTCTAAAATGTAGTGTTTCTTTCTTCATCTGCCAGCCAGGATCTCTGGACCTGTTGTGTGCAAGCGAAAAAAAATGTCATTCCACGCTACGCGTCGCCAGAGAAATAGTCTCCTCAAATTCCAGAAACAATTATTGGCACTTTACGGTTAATACCGAGATTTAACAACATACCGCGACAACGTGCTTGAAACCGATTTAATGCCAGTAATATCAAAACGCGTTACGTAACTTTTCCCTCCAGAGGTTAGAGCAGTTTGTCTCTAGGCAACGCACATCAGCTTTGACACACAATCTAGCTGCGTAATAACGTGAACAGCGAGAAACCAGTCCTGCCGGGACAACTCCAACAATTTCTTTCAGTGATTTTTGTCTGGAAAAACACAATGTCTCTGTATTAAACAATTGCCATCTTATCGGCGTTTTCTTTAAAATACTTTGTGTTAGTAAAAAAAACTAGTATCACGTGCGGCAAGAGAAAGTTTCCTAATTGATCCCCCTCCCCAACCCCGTCAGCTGGGCTTCGACTGGGAGCACGCAGTGAAAACAAGGCTCCAGTTTAAACATCTGCTTTGTAGCACGCAGTTTACTTTCAAATGAATCTCATCGTTTGTGTCTCCCTACCCCCTCCCTCTCCTTCCTTATTTCTCTCTATTGGAACACATGTGCTGCCCCCTGTGCAGAGTAACTTTCAGAAGATACTCGGACCGAGAGACCCGGCCCATCTAGGAGGAGATCGGTCACGCATCCCACGTTCGGTCAGCAGCCTTCTGGAGATCGAATTTGTGCTCAAGACGGGTGGATTAATTAGTCTCGACGGGTACGCATGCCACTTTTCCCGCGGGTAGCGTATAACAAACACGAGAATGCATGCTACTTCTGCGGTTCGCGTGTTTTCACCAAACCACCCCACCCCCCTGCTTTAGGGCAAAAACAAGCGACGGGAGTGTAAAGTACAGTGAACGTGGAGAGTAGTCTTTTAAAAGACATTGATTATTTTCGTCACCCGCTGTTCTAGAATTGTCTTCCCGATCATTGTTCATAAAACATGTTTCTGCAGTGCGTCGATGGACACTAGAGATCTGCCCGAGGGAAGCACATCTACCAGTATTTCGTGATTGCAGCCGATTTAATATTTTCCTGTTATGCGTGAGATATTTGCCTCCCGAAATAGCATCTTTGACCAGCTTCGCGAATTTTTTTTCTTTTATGTTTCATCTGTGATGATCTCACCTAGTGCGTCTCTAAACTCGTTTCTTGCTTCAACCCGAGACAGTGAGACTCGTAGGGGAATGGGTTCATAGCTCGTTAGCGCTACACACATTTGTATGCGACATCCGTTTACACCATCAACTGACTGCGCGTGAGTCATTTATTAGCGTTATTTGTGAGCTGGCGAAAACAAAATGTAGCTGACAAGCTCTCGCCCTCTTTTATTTAGTTACAGGTGACACGGTGTCCAACACATATATGAAAGGTAAAATGTGATTCTTTCAAATTTGAACGACACGGTGTCCAACACCTACAAAAAGAAGCACATGATTTTATTTTTTGTTTGTTAAAAGAGCTAAAATAATGTCTGTGTAACTGGATATGCTGATAAACACGTGATAAGTTTCTGTGGTGAAGATGCTGATTAAGATATTTGAAAACGGAAACATGAACACACGACAAAATGTTGGTGTAGTTACACATTGTCCTATTTGTATGCTAACCAGTCAAAAGCATGACCTAAACTTTTTTAAAATATTTCTTTTTCCCCTCCCCCCTTCCTTCTCGTCTCCATCGTGTTCCATGTCTCGTCTCGCCTCGCCTCGCCTCGCCTCGCCTCGTCTCGCCTCGTCTGGCCTTTTATTTCGTCTCTCGTCTCACCTCATCTCATCTCATCTCGTCTCGCCTCGCCTCTTATTTCGTCTCTCGTCTCGTCTCGTCTCGTCTCGTCTCGCCTCGCCTCGCCCCCCCCCCCTCGCCTCGTGCACACGCACTTCCTCTGAACAAAGTTGCTTACAAACGAAGTGGTTTGTCCAGTTATAGCGCTAGTTATTCACGCACCTTTATTCTCACCTTCCATCCGTTTTCGACGCCTTCTGCATTTCCTTCGGCCCCACCCTCGACTCTCCCCCTCTCAACTTTCTCTCGTTTCTCTCACACACATCCGCGAAGACCCATCGTATACCTTATACAGATCTCCCTGTCCCTCCCCCTCCTTGTACCTACTAACTTGGATTGTTTCCCCCTGCAAACAGCGTGCTTTTTAATGAAGCAATGAGCACATCCTGGTTCACACAGAAAAGTTCCCTGATACAGTCATGAGCAGGAGAGCAGAGGGAAGTGCGCCAGGGACCGGCTGGATTCAGTCCACTCCTTGGCGCTCTCCGAGTTCTAATACTTCGGGTTCAGCATCGCGCCCCCAGGCGTGCTTCTCTCCACTACACGTAACGCCGCGCGGCGCAGGATTTCTCTGGTGGCCACTGCTCAGGAAACAGGAACTCTCTAATATCAGTCTCGTGGCTGCAGGAAATGTTCCTGGACTTGCATTGACGATCGTTTGACAAGATGGCCTGTAGCAGTTGTTAACGCCGAAAAATGCCAAACTGCCTCACGCTCTCTCTCCCCACTTATTCTCTCCCTTTCTTGCACCTCCCCTCTGCCTCCTACCCCTCCTGTTGCCACATATCCCCTCCTTTCCTTTCTCGCGAACGAAAGCGTCAGCAGTTTTCTTCACAACCCACCATTCATCGCCCAGCGAGATGATATCTTCACACGAGGAAACACTTTTATCATGAGTAACCCGTTTACGCAACAAGCAAACATGCTGTGTTGTGTACAACGCCTGTACGACCCCTCGTGACCTTGTCTTCATGTGCAGACTCTCGCGCTGAAGATATGCCATGGCCTCATCGCATTTACGCACGTAATGAGTACCTGAGCTCTACATTTACGTGAACCGACGTAGTCAGGAATAAGGAAAAAGACAGCATTAATTTACCAGGTTCACAAACCAGTGTATTTAGCGAATACGTCATAACCGACATTGTAAGTTTTGGTTTGAGTTATTCAAAATGTAAAGATTAATGACCGTATACTCGCAAAAACATTGCTAAACATTAGACGAACTTCTCACATGGCAGTGGCGCTTGACAGTTAAATAATTTCATTTAGGTGGCTATTCTACATAAGTTTCCTTCAATAAACCATACCACATGGTCATCTCTGCAAGAAGTTCTTGTACGACAGGCGAGAAAACTGGGTTTCTAAGTTACAGATGCTGTCGTGGAGCGGGGGTGTGGTTTCACGACAGTTGCTTAGCAGATCAGGCGAACGAAACTGGGATGACAGTTATCAGATTCTCCAGCGCCCGCCCCACAACACTCGCTCTCCCCTTCCAGAAATTACTGTGTTATTGCGAATGATATAAAAATCTTATCTAAACATTAATGCTGTCACTGGAGATGAACTTTGTTCTTTTTGCACACAGCTGGATTTTCAGAAAGCTGTTTGGCAATGGGTGAGGGGGTGAGTTTTGTCTTCTCCATGCGAGAGACAAAGTTTGAAGCTTCAAACTCCTCAACATGTCAAGTGTCCGGCGGTCAGTTTACCCCTCGTTAGATTAAGCGTACGTGCGTATAGTAAAGTGCTGACAAAGGAGCGGACGCATGTGCGTACGTGCGTGCGTGCATGTTTGCATGTGTGTGCACGCGCGCACGTGTGTGTGCCAAGATTTCATTGCACGAACAGCCGCTGTATAACAAGGATGGTTCTGCTCGCGTTCGTCAGTCGTCATTAATTTTGTGACTGTCTCCGTGTTACTATGGTAAACGACTAGTCGCTCATCACTTCATCAGCTAATCGTAACTCATTGATCCTTTTCCGTCACTGACAGCCCAGTCCTCTAGTCCTGAATAATGGCTGAAGCTTCCATGCGCAAAGAAAGCGTTCCTGTCAAACAATCAACGCCTCCCTGTGAGGGAGGTACTTGATAAACATCAAAACAGATCCACTTTCCTCATCTTTCTTTCGAACAGTGTAACTGAGGGTGGGTTTTCCAATCATCAGTGTAAATATGTTGTTATTATTCATTGAAATAGTGCGTGCCAAACACAAGTTGTTAAATCCGAAAAGATTTATTTTTTTTAATTCATGAAATTGATTTCCTCACGGGAGGCCTGCGATCAGCAGCAAAACAGAGGGAGGGCAGTTCAGGAACCAGCACTCTGAAGTCCACGTATGAAGCATCAAATCGTGGAATGGCATAACTATACAGTCCCCTTCCTTCGGTTTTCTTCCAAATATCGATCGCCTCGGTGGTCTAACGGTTAGGGGGTCCGCTTTCGAGGCGGGAGGTCGGTGATTCCTATCCCGAACAAATCATACCTAAAACTTCAAAATTGACAATCTAGTAGCTGCCTTGCCAGACGCCTGACGCTATAGGGAACAGTTCTAGGACTGGTTGGCCTGGTGTCAGTATAATGTGACTGGATGGGACCGAAGCCTGTGTTGTGACAGCAGTCCCATGTGTGGCAGCAACTTTGTCTAGGCAATACCGTCCTGATGTGTAAATATGTTTGAGACGCGACGTGAAGGAATAACAACAAAGCCTTAGCCTTCCAATTTCACACGTATCAAGCAATGGAAGTTCAGGCGCTACGAAAGATATCGCGCGACAGCAATCATTCGCGAACACAGCTAAGCATTTCCTGCTTCTTTATGATGACTTTATATCTCCCCGCTTTCCGTAAATCTGTAGTTATGTGTCCAGCAGTAAGCACAACACTGAACGCTTTACGGACAAGGCTATGTTCGCCCATCCCCTCACAGAGGCCCGGACAGCTCGGCGGTTAAGGCAGTGGATTCGTGTTTCGGAACTTGCGGGTTCGAATCCACCAGATGCCAAGGATTATATCCCGGACTCAAAACACCCAGATTCATCCCCTGCTCATTAAACTGCCTCTGCCCCTCGCCATCTTGCTGCAGCTATCAGTCTGGTGTCAGTGTGTGCATTAGTAATATGACTCCACTCCGTCCCCCGCCTACCTACTCACATTGTCACGTGGCATCAGCCCCTCTGCATCCGCACCACACCCACGGTAACCCAGTGCAGGTGCAAGCAAGCTAAAATTACCAAGATTTTTCTTCAGGTGGGGAAAGAACTCGCACCTGAAGGATAGCGCTGACGGATAGCAACAATGCTACTGAGGTCAACTCTGCTCTTCCTGAACTGCGTGCCCTGAACTCTCGATCCGGCATTCATCTTGATTTTTTTAAATTAAGCTTATAACCGCTCGTTTGAAATCCATGCAGTAATTTTTTGTGTGGGATGGACAGGAGCCACAATGCAGATTAAACTGTACGCAATTGTGATGCAGTGTAAACAAATGTAGATACCGTAAAACAAACTTTAGATATCGCGAACACTCAAGATGCTTCGAATAATTTCAGACCCTGCAAAAATGTTAAGAGGGGTAAGGTAACAAAGGCAAACAATTTCAATATACCACAGATAGCTTTTAGGTGGTTTAAACACTACAAGCTGCACACTGTAACTGTTTATGCCGATTACTGTAAGAATTCTAAGCTATCTACTTCAATCTCTTCTACGTCAGTCTGTCCTTTAGTTCGCTTTGTTTAAAAAAAAAAGAAAGAAAAGAATAGTATGCTTATTAAGAACATAAGCCACAGTTCTGAATCCTTCCCGATCGAAAGTAATTAATAGAAAAAAAACACAACTTAAATGGGTTTTAAATGTTTTTAACCATCGATTCAGTTTCTTGTTTGGCAAATGCTTCGACTTCGTAGAAGACACTTAAATTTAGCCCCTTCTTTCCCCAGCTATTGTAACAAGGGACATCTGAACGTGCTGCTCTGCTGTTCGCAGAGTCAATAGCAGAATACAGGCTTACCTTCAATATGGCTTGTCAGGAAACTCTTTTAAATATCATGTTTGAGTTCATAGCTGTCGACATCCTGTTCTGAATTGATCAGAAAATCGAACCACAGGGCAGCAACTCGGGTCTCTGTCGAAAATACATTCTGGTCTCGCTGCTCACGCCGAAGAAATCTCGTCTTATCTCCCTTGACAAATCCCATCGCCGCTCGGGGCGCGTCTGCAAAAATTGACAGTTTTTTGTTTGGAAGACGACGAGTGCTCCGCAATCACATTGCGGTCAAGTAAGAGTTAACTTTCTGACTTCCAAACAAATTGCCTAGCGGTAGAAGTTTAAAAAAATAAGTGATTTCGTCTCTAACAAGCGGAAATATGATAAGCACGCAGAAATACTCTTTCCGTCAAGGATTTGCCGAAGGAAAATTACGTTATAAATATTCTCTTCGTCGCCTTCCCCTACTCCTCTTCAAGGCTTTTTCCTTCTCTTGCTGTCTTTCTTTCCCACCCACACACCACGCATACAAACAATATAAGCAGGCGCATGCAAAGGATACAGGTGCACGCAAATAATGCACACAGGAGCATGCAAATAAGTCACCCAAAAACTCGAGAACAAAACACAGGCACACGGAAATAATTCCCCACAGGCCGACAAAAATAATGCTCACAGACGTGCGCAATTAATGGACACAGGCCCAAGCCAACACGCAAAACCAGAATGTTCCAGTTTTCAACTGTCACCTTCGATGACCACACGTGATTTGCCTACGGGCTAGAAAAGCTGCTTTAGCGCGGATAGCAGCTAATTGCGTTGTCTGGTATTCTCTTCTGGCAGGAAAAACGAGAGATTCTTTGCCCCGAGAATTTCCCCGCACGAAGGTCTTTCTCTCCGGTCAGATCAGGGCTGCGTTCCTGAACCAGAAATCAGAGAAGATCCATCATTCGTAAAACGTGCTTAAACCAGCGAGGGTGGAAGGATAAGAACGCGCGATTCAAATGTTTTCTCTGGTCTCAGTTTGGTTTCTAGAGATTTTTTTCCCTAACGCCTTCGTTCAATCTGTTGTTTTCGTCCTTTCTTTTGAATTTCGTCTCGCGCACTTTTTTGGTTCAAATTTGGACTTTTTTTAACGTCTGATTTCCTCCTGCCCAACCTCCACCTTTTTGGGGGGACGTGATAGGGCTATTCACCAAGTAAAAGATTTTTTCAGTTTCAGATTCAGATTTTATTTACTGTTTGGCCCTCTGGTCATGGGAGGGGGTGGAGGAAATTTAGAAATAAGTTCAATAAATATAGAAAAAAATGACACATCGCGACAACAATGGAGTATAAAATTTCTCGATCAACACACACACTCGTATACAGGTCAATATATAAGCCCTCTTACATTAACACATATATACATATCTACTATAATTAAATAATAAATATACAAACGTGGAACATCACAACAGTGGAGTATAAAATCTCTCGATCAGCACACAATCGTATACAGCTACATATTAAATCTCACATACATATACACACACGCACACATATACAAGTGCACATATCACACATTAAAAGCTACTGTGGAGAATTTTGGTAAACTGTGCAATTCTTGCCAGTAATTTTTGTATTACTAGCAGACATTAGCTGGTGAAGTTTATTTGCATGTGTGTGTTTTCTGTAATAGGTAATAGGTTATTGCGGACAGCCTGAAATTTATCACAGGTAAAAACAGGCAAAACAAATTTATTACCGGCTCGTGGGGTGGGATGCAGTGGCTTTATCTAAATATGACACCTGTGTTTACAGGCTGACCGTCGTTTGTTTCTCTGGATGAACAGGTATCTGTCCCTTCCTACCCAGCCCCCCACAAACCTTCCCCATCCTTTCCATCGCTCTTCCGTTATCATACACCCGTCGATGCTGATGACAACACACAGCAAACAGCCCACTGCTAGTCTTTATTCGAACGTAACATTTCCTTTTCTCCCACGCATGTGCGTCTAGGTGTGTATGTGTAGGTCAGTGCGTTTCAGCGTGAGTACAACTACATGCCTGTCTCAAAAAATAAGTCACCCCGCTAGTAAATGTCTGGAAGAAATGTGGAGGCAATGCAATCAGCTATTTAGAACAGGATTTTTTTTTACGAGGCTTAAGTTAATGCACTCTGCTGTGCACCCCAATCAATTTTTTGTGTGCTAAATAGCTGTCATAGGAATGTTTCAAAATAAGCGTTTCTCACAAGCCTCGTGACGTAATAAATTCTATGTTTGCGGAAAAAAAACCCGGATAAGGCTTGTTCGGAAAATCCACACAGCGTGTTGAGGGTTTGGACATACATACTCAGGTAGCTTCAAAGAATGTGCAGTTCCTTGGTAACGTAAGCGAGTGCGTGCGTGCGTGTTTTGTGTGTGTTGTGTGCGTGTTGTGTGCGCGTGTGTTGTGTGTGCGTGTGTTGTGTGTGCGTGTGTTGTGTGCGCGTGTGTTGTGTGTGCGTGTGTTGTGTGTGCGTGTGTTGTGTGTGCGTGTGTTGTGTGTGCGTGTGTTGTGTGTGATTGTGTGTTTGTGTGTGCATTCGGACTTTCTGAATGTTCAGTTGAGCTGAAGACTGTATGACTGTCATAGCGTGTGACAGGTGTTCTTTATCGTAGAGACAAAAACCGAGAGGAGAGGGACCTTTCATGACGGCATCAGTCGTGCTCATTATCACTGATAATGTCAGTGATAAAATGTTCATTCTTCATCGCCTAACAGACTCGCAAAAACCCTGTTGATCTCTGCCATTCAAACATCCCTCTGGTCTTGACAGGACCTCGCTAATGGGCTGTCATGCTTTGAAACACTTTGCCAGGAAACGTAAAGCCATCGAAAATACAACCTGATGCCGAACAGGTGCAACTCCGTAGGTGCCTCGTGAAGCCCGCCCGCGCCTTCACAATTTTTTCCCCACCGCTGGTTCGTTTATCATCTCAGACATCCTTTTCAGTCTAACCTGTAGGTCTATCGAGTTTAAAATTCTGGGTTCGGGATTTTTATTTCTCAACCAGGATTCCAGCCCAACCCCTGCCTTTTCTTAGGTAATTTCGTTTTCGCCTGAGATGTTTAACTAATGAATAACTACGTAAGTCTTTGTCCTGCCGACCTCGGTTAAAGGTCTCGCCAATGTCGGTCAAATCATGGAGCGACGTGGGCTGGTCTGCAGCACAGACGTCCCGAAGTGGTGCCTCGGGCTCGATTTCACGAGAGCTACGAGCAGTCATGAGGGGCAGGGGTGGCCGAGGTTAAAGTCCATGTCTCCCGACCCGAAGTTGCTGGTTCGATACCCGGGCACGGCCCTCACTTCCCCCAGTTCACCCAGCTGGAAATGGGAACCTGACCCGTGGGTCAGGGAAGCTAAGTTAACGAGAGAGAGAGAGAGAGGTTGGGCACCGCCCTCACGATGCAGGTCCACAGAAAAGTGGGGCATAATACCCCCCCCCCCCC
>SMGT01011869.1:4792-20262 GCA_004794575.1 Lanistes nyassanus | reverse complement strand
CCCCCGCTAGCCACACGGGTCACTGGACAACCTTTACGGTTAGTCCAGGCGAGTGCTGTGGAGAGGCCCCTAACGGGATGTTACAGAGAAGCACGGGAATTTTGCTTTGCTCGTGACCGCCATGGACCTCTAGCATCCTTTGTAGCGCCTCATCAACTACAGACTGGTCGTAGTTGTCATTAAATCACACCCTGCATGGACAGTAGCAGAAGTAAAAATAATAGGATTCATAAGGATGGATGGATGGATGGATGGATGGATTGATTGATTGATTGATTGATTGATTGATTGAGGTTTCACGCCGTGTCAGCAGCTAAGCCTTTATCACGGGGGTAAAGTGTTGAAATTACAGCGGTAAAAGGGATAGTAGAGAATGGGTGCAGACTAGATGTAAAAATTGCAACAGTATAAAGCAAAGATGATCAATAAAAATCTAAGCAACAGGATTAAATTTGAGAATAAAGGCGGACAGCCTTTAAAAAAAAGACAAGGATACCCGAAGCGGAGTGATTGATCTGATGTTGCCGAAATATTGAATTCGATCATCAATCAGTTGAAAGCACTGATTGTTAATACATCATTCACTCTCTTTTATACCTCCCTTAATTTCTTCTTCTCGAGATTCTCTTTCAGCTAAACGTCACGAAACTCAGCTAAGCCCATCTTTTCATGCGGCACAAGCTGAGGAACAGCACGAGCATGGGTGTAAATGCTTGAGGTGGGGGAGGGGTGGGGAGCGGCTGGTTGGTGGGCTCCTAACGTCCCGCCACAAACTAGATGCACATTGGGAAGGTGTTAACGTTACTTAGACAATTTAACGTGCTGCCACACGTGGGACTGCTGTCACAACACGGGCCTCAGTCCCACCCAGTCACATTATACTGACATCGGGCCAACCAGTCCTAGTACTGTTCCCTGTAGTGCCATGGGTCTGGCAGGGCTGCTTTAGATGGTCTTTTCTGAAGTCGTAGGTATGACTGGGTCGGGGTACGAACCACCGACCTCCCGCTTCAGAAGCAGACGCCCTAACCACTAGACCACCGAGGCGGTCTAGGAGGGGGTGGAGGGGGTGGAGGGGGCAGACAGTACAGGGTGCCTGCATTTTCGTACTTTCATCGACATGATTTTCAAGACAGCAATTACGGAGATGCCAGTCATTGTTTGGCAATCGCATACAGACTAAAACAACCATAAAAGCATAAAATGTTGTCCTTAATTCGACTGGAATAGCCAGAAGGTATCTTCCTGAAAGTTTGTAACTTTAAAAAAAAAATTTTTTTTTGGGGGGGGGGGTTTGATTGGGAGGCTTCTCCTTTCTTTCTGAAGCAGCGGTCCGTCTCTCGAGGTCTGATTGGCTTGATCAAGACACATTGCAGCCAAGACTGAGGTTTAAAGTTGTATGGAAGGAGGGCTGGATGGATGATGGATGATGGATGAAGGATGGCTGAATGATGGATGGCCGGGTAGATTGATGGAGATATGATGGGAGCTTCCAGGCTAACAGTGTCGGGTGCTGTTTATGGCTTCATTTCATGAATCCTTTCCTCTCGAATACCGGATTTTCCCCAGAGGATTTTCTTGTCTCTGACTCTGTATATTTACTTATCAGCTTTCTGTGTAGTCAGCATCAGCTGTAACATGGACAGTGCGCAGGACAAACCCATTTCGATCAGACTGGATATTTATGCGCGGTTCACACGGCCCGACAAAAAGGTATGAAAACAGACGTAAAGAACTGCTCCAGCAGCAGCCATGAAAGGGTTTCTCTTATTTCGATGAATAATTTCATTCCAGCAAAATTCTCTTCCACAAGACTTGAGTGAAAAATGTGTTTGTAAAAAACAAAATGTTCGATCCAATGAAAAATAATGAATTATGTTTAATTTCAAATGATTGGACTATTTTCCTATGACTGCTTTCGTCCTACTCAGTCGAGCCCTGTACACCTGACATATTCAGACCGTCCTGATATGCACCTAGTGTGCGACTGGACGTTAAGCAACAAATACACCCCCACCCACTCTCATATTCAGACGTAGTTTCTGCGCCAACCTAAACGCTCCATCGACTTTTCAGCGTCCTCGCTTGCATACGCGTGAGGGAATGCATTTGTGCGTCTTTGTCTGTGGGTCCATACATACTCTTGAGTATAGTGTGTGCGGGTGTGCACGCGCACGAGGGATGGGTGGTGGGGTTGGTACAGGCTTTTCCTCCTAAGTTTCTATTCCCTCAAAACTTTACGCCGAACCCCAGTAATCTTCGCCCTGGGAAAGCCTGGATTTTAAAACAAGTTGCTCAAGACCGACTAGCAAATCCCTAGCGGATCCATGTCTGTGGAGGCTGTTTCAGGTATTGAAGGAAATCTTTCCAGCTTATGCCCAGCAGCATGATTGGACTGCTGGACCAGCTATTATTAAGCTCTTTCCGGTCAGCCAATCAGCGCGCCTCTTTCATAACGGTCTCGGTAGTGATCTGAGATGATCATGGTTGATCTCCATGGTGGGGGACAGGAGAGACAACTGCTGGGCATGACGGGAGACTACCGTGGGGTGAGATAATTAGCAGCCGGAAACGTGTCTCTAGCTTTCCAGCAAAGAAAGGAACCAGACAATACTGGCAACTGCTTTAGCCGCTCCCAACTCCCCAACAACCCAGCGTTCCCCCGACTCCTAGACAGCAACGCAGCAACAGTAGGAAGGCATGCGTGCTCATTTTACACAAACTGCGCGCAAGCATTCCAGCCCTTGGATGAGATCATTTTCTGGAAAAAATAGCAGGTACGTGACAGATGCGCAGCTATGAGGTTTGGAGTCTATTACTTAGCTTGGAACAGTTTCTTCGCACAGGTTAACAAGCTTCGTCTTGTGCATTAACTGGTACCGCTATTGTTCGGGAGTATACAGAAAGAACTAGTTCTATTTGCTTCACACACGTTGGGAATAGGGCTGGGATTTCCATAGAACAGTTTGTGAATAAAATCCTTGACGGTTGCGTAAAAGGTTTGTCTCTGCACTTCCGGTCATAAATGCGGTCGTAAGACCTACTGGCTCTGTCTTTTATGTGCAGGTTTGCGTATGATTGAGTATGAACAGGAGATGCAACCCGCCTGACCCGTAGACGCAGAGCAGAAGAAGTAGGTCAGGATCTTCCTTTGAGATATGAAATATTTCGTGATCTCTAGATCCGTCACGAGGAATCTTCCTCTTCTCTCACAGTTCTCTCCCCTTCCCCTTTCCTCGATCTTCTCCCCCCGCATTTTTAACTGCCGTGCACTCACACACATTTACACGTTAAAGGCAAATACACACGTGCACGTTTGCACCCATGCTTTTAGTTACGTAATGGCAGGAACCGTCTTTGGAGTTGTCAGTCTTTTGTCTGGTGCTGTTAGCGACACAAAAGTAGGTCAGTTGTCTGGAAGCGCGAATCACGACCCCAAACAACCTTGTCTAGATCAGTTTCTCACAAGCAGTCGAAGAAACGGAACCACTAATTGTTTTCGTTTCCTTTCGAAGCGTGGCATCGCGTTAAGGATTGTTAAGCCGGTTGGATTATTGTATAACGTTGCGTTGGGACGAAGGCTAAATTACGACGGAGGAAGGAGGGGAGAGGATGACGGGATAGGAAAGAGGGAGGTAGAGGAATCCCGAGCAATCGTAGAAAATCGACCAGCCCTGTAAACAGGTCACATGCAGAGAAAGAACGTGTGCCGGACACGGGTTCTGAACCCACAACCTTCTGTATCGGTGGCCAACTTGTTACTGCTAGGCTATTGGCGTTCCTCAAGAGTTTGTATCGTCTTGAAGGCAGATGTCTAACATACCAACACTCCATCTACAGCGTTTGGGAAAAAAACCTCAGCAATATGCAGTTAAGAAACTTGCTCGGATCTTGTAGGTATAAAAAACATGACGTTTTACAAACGGCCGCTCAATCATAAACAAGTTCCATGAGTTTGGTTAACAATAACGCTAGCTAACAAGGCTAGCAAGACTTTAAACTGGTTTGACTTTAGAAAAAAATGGAAAAACAACCCGTTTTGAATTTGGCGACTGCTTACTGCTCACTTGTTTGTTTACTGGTGTAAGAAAAAATTTTCAATTATTTTTAGTTAGTTTTGAGGGATTTGTTAAAATTATGCTGGCATGAAAAAACACAGCTGTTTTTGCTCATGTATTTGCTTGCGGTTTGTTTGTTTGTTTTTGTTGAGCTACGATAACGTATTCATGGAAGGGAACAGACAAATTAAAGACGTCTTCTTCGGAAATTCTAAGCGTTTCATAGCTTGTATGGCAAAATAATGTTCGTGCAAAGACTACGGGGTAAGGAGACGGTAGGGGCCGGGAGGGGGAACTTTGAGCATGATCCCATTTCACCCAAGGACTAGGGGCTCAGCTATGCGAACCAGCGTACTTGGAATCTCAACACCTTTTCGTCGGACCCGCATGATGAAGCTGGACAGATTTCTAAAAAAAAAAAAACTCCTTTGACGGTAAATAAATGCGTACTCTCAGAGCCCGATCGGCACGCCGGAATCATGAGCGCAGGAAATTTAACAGGTCTTAGAATCCGCGCTGCTGAAAAACCTCCGCTTTCTCTTTCCTCTGGCCCTCCCTATCACGACTAGCAAATGAATGGACTTTTCTCTTCAAATCGTTTGGTTAAATCTAGGGGCAGACGGCAGCCCGAACAGATTATTTCGCCCCCTCTTGATGACCATTGGTTCTGCTGTGTGTGCGGGAAGTCTTGGAGTGGTGTACTAGTTCTACAGAAGACCAAAAATTGTGCCAGGAAATCAAGAGCATGGAGAAATTGGATTGACCATCGGGCCAGCATAGCCCTTGTCCTCATCTTTCCCCACCTTGCCCTTCACACTCATACACGCACGCCTGCCCCACATATTAAGATTACGCACGCACTCATGCTCAAACTCTACAGATTTCCCACTGAAATGGTGAAGAAAAGTGGGATTTAATATTCGGAAGGCCATCGATGGGAGAGAACTAAAAGTGAGAAACAAGGTTGGCAGGAATATTTTTCATCGCGAAGAGGGCTTTTTCTCATTAAATTGTCGTCAAGAACTCGGCAGTCAAACAGGCAGATGTGCTTACATGTTTCCCTGGACGTTTGACTCAAACCACTCGGCATGATAAATTATCTACAGAATTCCTTGTCTTCTTAAACAGTTGCAGTGAAAGCCGTGAAGACGGCTAACATGTGCATGCTTTCTGAGCAGTCGTCAATAAAACCGATGAAAACGACTCCAAACCGATCTGTCAGGACACATGACTTCCCAGCAGGCAGCGCATGACGCAATCAGAGGTTTACCCTGTCGCGTTTCCCCCAGTTCGTTATAGGACTGTAAAGCTTGGGTTATATAAAAGCTTTCTTGGATGGATCCACCAATCCATCCTCACAAAATTATTTTTTCAGAAATTAGATTCTTCTTTCGGACTGGAGTGGGGAGAGGCGGGAGGTGTGGAAACATAATTCTGACCGGTGCCGCTGATACCGACCAAAATGAGAAAAATCACTAGTTACTGTAACATTAGGTAAGGGAAAAAGTGAATGGAATGGGCGATGAAGAAAAAGTGGTCGGAATGGAAGGGAACACTTCACAGTGTCAACATAAATCCTATGTGCAAAGATAGGTGAAAAAAAATTGACAAATAATTCTGAAGAACTGCGAGCTTCCTCTTCGTTCTATAAGCCGAGACCCTAATACGATTCTGAACAATACTAAAAAAAAAAAAAAAAAAAACTGATTGAGATCGATCGGATATGGCTCGCGTTTCACTTTCCTCTATCATCTTCGCAATCAAAACGTGCTCAAGGCCGGCAACTCTTTCGAGAATGAAACACAGGCTTCGTTCAGGGTGTCCTTCTCTTGGCTGGCATTCTTATTTTGATCACGACGTCAATTTAACGCCCCCGCCCATTAATTGAAATCGAAATGAACCGGTCGTCTTAAAGAGAATGGTGGAGGGGAGAATAAACAAAAATACGGGGCTAAGAATATCGGCTTCTCCTTCTCGATCGAACCCAGCCGTAGATGCTCCTTAAAAAAAACCTGTCAGAAAAAGTAGAAATACGTACAGCGGTAATCGGTCTCTCGATCTCTGTCAGGTCGTGATAAGGAAATCCTTTTTCTTCGAGTGACCGCCCAACTCCACAAGCCGGCTGTCACGTCAAGGGTTGAAGTTTTCCCCCGATACCACCTCCTGTGCACATGACCGTGAAGAGGACTGGCGCCTTCATCAAAAACCCCGGAGTCGTGTATTGTGAAATAATCATGCATGGCTGCATAGTCAGCTAGCTTGCAGGATAAGGAACGACAATTCAAACGTGACGGAGATGTAAAAGATTGAATATATATATGTGTGTGTATGTTGAATTTTATATTTTTGTTTTCTTAGTGATTTCTTCTGGTTTCTTATTTTTTCCTTGTAAAGCGCACTGAGCTCTCCGGGGGAACTGCGCTATAGAAATACGCTTCAATAAATAAAAAAAGATTGCAGGGTATATTTCCCCGGGATTGTGACGTCACCTTAAAGCGTACAACAGACAGGGCATTGGTTTTTAAAAGGCAAAGGCAACAGGTGGTACGACAACTGAAAACAGATGTCAGGCGAATGCCATCTTCCTCCTCAAAGATTTTCATTTCTGCACCATCTGTTTGACCCAAAAAGTAGAACAGCGTGCAGTCCAGTTTCAGACAACGTTACCAAGTCTGAGTCATTCAAAAACAAAAACGCATTTAATGCAAACAAACTAACCAAAAGCATGCATTGCACGTATCTGCCGCGTGAAATTTTCCCGCTAGAAAAGTGGCTGTCAGTAATATTTGCGAAGAGATGTGAGTGGCTTTCTTCACTAAGCCCTCTGCTTTCATCCAAGATCTGGTGTAATGCTATTTTCCTCATCTTGCAATGCAGCAATCACTGGCTGTATTCTCAGTTCCGAGATTCTCTTCATAATCCGATTAGGTGGACATGAAACAGACCACAACGGGGTTTTTTTTTTTCGGTAAGAAAATCGGACGAGATTCTTACTGCAGTTCGTGAAGTGGCGCCTTCGGGGCCACGCGCATGCGTACACACACAAAGGAACGGCCTAAACAGAAATGGGGTTACAGTCTAGAGGTTGATTGATTTTACCGAGCACACGAGGACTGCACATCAAAGGAAATAAGGAGGAAATAAGCCCCTAAGAAGTATTAAATTCAGAAAACAGCTTGTTGTTCAAAAGCAGTTCCTTCTCTCAAATTATGCGTATGGAAGCAAATGTTTATTATTTTCAGGATAAGCGGGTTTCCTTCTTACGCAAATTTACGCCTCTGGGTATTGATTGCCTGAAACGGGCAGCTGAAGTGTAAAATCTCTCACGCGTACATTTATATATTATACCCTCATGCCCCGACATAGGTACCCACGAACAGCCACGCACGTGCACGCACATATGCACGTACCCGTGCAAGCACAAACCTTAAAAGAGTATATCAACTGGGTGAAGATGTTAACCAAAAACACCGGTCAAGTGACCTGGGTCCTTTTCTGACCCGTAAGGCCAGATTAGGGTTCTCGTTAAAACTGTCCCCTGGATACAAAACCCTGTAAACTTGTCTTGCTACTTTTATATTTTTATTGTTTTTTTAACACGTTAGCTTAGCGTGGCCGCAAGAAATTTCAAAATTGCTTGTAGGCTTTGAAAATCAAAGGATTTAATATTTCACGCATGGATGGATGCCCATACAGCTTTGGCTGTCGCTTGTTCCAAACACGTAAGTCTCGGCACTGTCTGCCACTCCGATATCTGCCGAAACTCTTGAAACAGGGCGTGTCGTTCTTCCAGGTCTGCAGGAGAGTCTGTAAAAACTCTGCTCTGTGGTGTTGTCGTGATCAAACTCAACAAACACATGGACAAGGTGGCGAAAGCGGAGGCAGAAAATGTTCTCTCCATTTGGCGTGAATGGTGGAGTCAAAAGATGGTTATGATAATAAAAGTATGGATGTTACTTCCTGAGTGTGTAAGTGAATCTGGGACAGGTTGCATGAGCGTTCGTATCTCCTGTTTTTATCTAAAGCTGCACGTCCAGTACACAGGACGAACAGACCTTCCCATCACTTTTATGACGACAGTACAGACACGAACTCACACACAGTCCAGCCTAGTTCCCAGTCAAGATCTGTATCAGTTTTTCGACCTTTGAACGCGCTTTAAAAAAAACTTTTACTATTTTGTTTGTAATGGACATGCTCATAAACATTACAGCAGGAATGAAAATAGTCTTGTATTTGTAAGCACTCTGTCTTTTTGGACTGGAACCTGACTCTTCTAATGCGTTTTTAAACTTCGACTGTCAAGATTACTCAGGGCAAATGTTTAGCACCATGTTATTCCCCCCCACACATACACACACACAAACACATCCCCGAAAAAAACGCGTAAAAAGGAACGAAATCCGATTGATCATTAGCGGAAAGTGTAAAAGAAAAGAAGGCCAAACATTTCAGTTCAGTAACTTTTTCCAGCAAGGTAAAAATCTATGACGCGATATAAATATAAAATGGAGTGAAAAACTTTTAAATTAAAAAAAAATATATATTAACAGCGATTTTTTGTGACTATTGGCCAGGCAAGAAATACATTCAGCTTCTGGTCTTCCCCGTTGCTTTTATTCCTCTCAAATGATCGATGCTGTTTAATCTAAAAATTCTGTAAAGTTGCTTCCGTTCCCACATACACGGATATTAAATCAGCTCTCGGAAGCATCGGCATCAAAACGACCTTTGTTTGTTGCCACTTATTTTGCCGTCGAATCCTGAAGGTCTTCCTTTTATCTTCATTTCCGTAGGTCAGACGAGGTATAGCTTTTTAAAGACTCTTCGGCCATTGAGCAAATGGGCGGCTATTTCCCCAAGGGCTAAAAATATTTAAGATTTCATTAAGTGTAGAACTCAGTCTATGACTGTTAGAGGGTGAACCTACACTCAAGGTTGGACCTGCTAGTACATTTGTACGTTACCGCTTAATGTGTTCTATATAATGTCACAAGCGTAAAATATAATTTTGGCATCCATATCCATGCAGGATTACTACAGATTATTATTATTTTGTAAAGAATGTATAGATTTGATGGAACAACAGTGTATCCATACCCTTTACCTAACGGTACTGAATTTCTGATGTGAGTAGCTACATACTTATCTCAAGCTTCGAAGTCTAAGACAGTATGTTCACATACGCACAACGGTACATAATTGCCATTTGATCTATTTCATTATATATTTATATACACGCACATGTGAGCACACGCATATACACCCTTACATGTAAGAGCACAGACACACACGTGCATAACAACTGCGCAGATCATAATCGTAGATATCCAGAAATCCTCCAAAACTTCATTAATTGCTTGCTGTATTACCACTTGTGATACCGCGAACAGTAACACCAGATCTGGTATCCTAACTAGAACATTCAGTTTTCGCTACATGTATTCTTTTTGAAACATTTTCTCTGCATATCCGGCACAGTTCATGCAATCCACAACTGCCGGAAATGAATGTAGCATCTACACTAATCGTTTAACTAACGCCAAGCTTGTATCGGTATAAATTTTCTGATATACATTATCATCGGATACACTGTTCGTGCTGGAAAGCTCAGTAAGCTTAACTACATCTCGAGCAGCCGCGCGCGCTTCCACGTGATTGATGTTGAGGTTCAATAAACAGGGAACAGAAGATCAGAATTAGCTCCATTTTCAATCAAGAGTTCAGATTCAGTATTTCCGGAATACAGCTATAAGCACACATCACAATATTTCAATCACAAACACATCACCTACCAGCAACATTGGGTCCTTTCGGTTGCTGCATGCGGGCGATTCGGACACACGAAAAGTATCGGGGGCCGAGCCACCCCGTTCATTGTTGGGGCTAACACAAAATGTATGGCTGCCAGCACTGCCCCATGGTTGTCCTGACTTCTTGTAAGTACCGCGAAGAGTCACTTATCCAGAACACAAGTATCAACCGATCGACCAAATTGAGAAACATTGCCGTTGGCCGCCATGCTGGCTGGAGTCGAATACAGTCCACCTGCAGTGCGATCACGGACCTGCACGGATTTCACGCTGTCGTTTCCCTGGTTGTGGCTGACAGTGTGCTCACGCGCTCCCTGTGACGCAGGGCGTTCCATGACGTCATGGGGGGGGGGATTTCTCTTCATCTTAGTGGCATGGATGGTTCGTGACAACCGGAGGCTGTTATCGAAATCAGTTGCAGCACTGACATGGTGTCTGTGCGCGCATATTTGTCAGGGTGCCGGTGCACCTGTTGCTGCATGGTCGTAAGCGAGAATGAGACAGAGAGACCATCTCGCCTTTTCATGGATTCAACAATCTAGCCCCGTAGTGCATGCAAACTGTACTAAATTTTTTCCCGGATAGCGGATTTTTTCTGTCTCTGAAAACGCTGTTCTGGCAAACCTGGAATAAGCTAGAACGACCGAATAAATTATTACCGAACAACGAGGGAAAAATAGGTTTTCGTGCATGGGAAATTCAAGGAACTTATTCCTGTCCTGACGGTTATTCTGGAATAAGTAAGCTATTCGGGTCTTGGTGTACATCAGAGGGCTAGATCTTGTTCTCCTCTAAACTACGCCAGGTCGTCGAATATGTTAAATACGTTTATCTTTATGAAAGGTTTTGACAATGTACATAAAGAAAGCAAGAAAGGTGAATACAGAACGAGTACAGACAGACAGACAGACAGACGGACGGACGGACGGACGGACGGACGGACGGACGGACGGACGGACGGACGGACAGACAGACAGACAGACAGACAGACAGACAGACAGACAGACAGACAGACAGACAGAAGGCAAAAGAATATGCGAATATGAAAAGCTAAAGAGTTTTCTTTTGAGTGGGCTTAAGTACAGTGTGGGGTGTGAAATTGTTCTTCAAAGCAATCATAACATTTTGTAACACGTTCCTTTCATAAATACCTTATGTGCATAGATCTTTACACTATTGCCCACACAGAACAGTGGCGTCTAAGACAAAACAAAAGAAAAAGCACCCCAGACGATACAGAGCCTAGCTTTCATGCTCACGTTTTGTGATAGCAAACAGCCATTTGGACAAGGCGTCCCTGGACAAACTTTGGGGACAGTCTGGGTCAGCTCTGGGCCCGAAACAAGGGGTCAACTCGTCCGCACAGCTATCAAAAGCTAAATACATGTGCACGTGCTGTCTGTTTTAGGACTGTGCCACACTGCACGTGCAGTCTGTCTTAGGATTGTCTGTGCCACACTGCTCGTGCCGTCTGTCTTAGGATTGTCTGTGCCTCACTGCTTGTGCCGTCTGTCTTAGGACTGTCTGTGCCACACTGCACGTTCTGCCCGTCTTAATCCTGCTGAACAGCTTCTGATTTTAATTGTCATAAATCGACGTTTCGTGCTGGGGTGGATCTTCCGGGATGTTTATTTAGGGAATTGCTGCACAAACACTCTACCAATAAAATGATAGAGTCTTGGGGAGGGGAGGACAGCGTGATCGTCGGACAGATGCAGATTATACATGTTGGAAGGAAGTGTAATTTCTGTCATGAGATGATCTAAGATCCTATAAAATGCTCCGAAATTGTTTTCACATGTATTTCTTTGAGGACACTCATGACCAGCAACTAACTTTAGGGCTGAGCTACAAGATATTATTTTCCCATCCTCCACGAGTGGTCCTTTTGTTCACGGGTTTCTTTCTTCATGAAAAATGTCGATTCACCTTGGGGCGGGAGGTCGTGCAAACAGCTTCAATTGTTCAGGCTAGGTCACGATTGTCTTCATTCAGCTTTTTTCTGCGGTGTTTGACGATGGATGTAGAGGTAGGTCCGAAAAAAATGGAAGTTACTGCAACAACATAAAGCAGCGCTTACGGAACAGACGAAATGACTTCCTATTTTAAAAAAAACGAGGAATAGGTCAAGTCAAAATGGCATGGCTCATTACAGCCCATGTTTTGTCTTGGACTTCAGAATCAAAGGAGAAAGCCCCTTGAACTGTTCTGACAAAGCCAATCAGGCACCAAAGACTCAAAACAAAAACTGGTTCTTGTGTTCTACATTCCTGACCTGGTGTTATTGGCTCTGTCTTTAACCTCTGGTTTAAAGGCAATCCCGTAGACAGCCTTTCTTGCGAGATTTTGTTTCCTTGGCAATTTCTGTGGAATTTTTCTACCATCTTGTTTTATTATTTTGTTGTTGTTGCTGGTAACAAGATTCCGCTGCCAGAGGAACTGAAGGTCTGTTTTATGTGAGTGTTCATCCTGCTGTGCTGTATTTTATCCAGCAGTTATTGAAGAAATTTTATTAAGATCTTAAATGAACGCTACGAACTAAAGACGTGCGTGTCCAGATGGAAATCTCCAGCGTATGATTTCATGCGCCATTTGTCAACCTTCTAAAGACTGTTCACACACACACACATTCCATTGAACTTCGTGCCCAGCAGGGATTTAGCGATCGACATTGCTGCTCAATAAAGTGCAGGCGTCATGGATCTCAGAGAACTGCACAGCTGACTACGGAGTTTAAATTCTAAACAAATAGCTACATAAACGAAGGTAAAACGAGTTTTAAGGTAGAGGTCTTCGCTTTGCAGGATGGCCGCCGAGTTTTCAAGGCCAGCGACTGGCTGGAGTTTGACTGGGAGTCGATTACTTCCGCCAAACGCATAAACTATCGCTGACTCAAACCCGCAAAACTGGCGTTTCTCAGTTCTCTCAGAGATACTATTCCACCTGGAAAGACTGCTCCGTTGCAGCTTACCTGCGCAATCTTCCAGTTAATGATCCCCACAGCCAAATCAGATGGAAGGCAACATACGCTTGGGCTTTTTTTAATTTGGGGGTGCTGAGGGATTTCCGTCTGACCAGATCTTGTTCTTTAGAATTAACGGCCCACAAACCTCCATTTTGTTGGTGTAACGCCAGCTTAAATTAGTTCGTCAGAGTTACGGGCAATTACCAGCCATAAAAGCCAAGTAAAGACCGCCACACACTTGTCTACATGCACGCAAAGCATTTAACAGCAGCGGGAGATATGGTCGGTTTATTTAAGTTTACACAGACTAGACCAACAGAAATTTTACGGCCGGTGCTTCTTAGTTTCCACAAGAATAGAACAGATTTCCCCCGTCGTCTGCTTCATGCACGTGGACCCCGTATGCAGTTTCAGAGGAAAAATTAGGCTCGTAGTTCCGAACATGGCAATTTTTAATCGACAGTTTTGTTCGCCCTGTGCATGTCTTTACCCCTGTGCGCACTTGCAAAAGGTCATGAGAAGCTTTATAACTTGAGACTGCTGTCTTCCAACCTCGCTTTTATTTTTCACTAGCCAGGGGACCTAGGGCTGTCCGAGTTTTTCTTACCCCGCCAACACCTACCCCTTCTGTAACCAGCACCCCTACCCCTTTACTAACTCTTCCCCCCCCCCAACCCCCACTCCTTCCCTAACCCCTACCTTTGCCTGCCGTCTCCCTGTTGTCAAGCGAGGCAAGGCAAAGTAATCTTCGTACGAAAGGGAAAAGACTGTGTGGTGATCTCCTTTGCAAACTGATCGCTGTGTGCTTGACAGCGCTTAAGGGCGTCGTCATATTTACCATTTCATTTTTGTTAGGCCGCGGTACAGGGTCGAAATATGGTATGTGACCATCTGCAGGTGAGAAGGAACCCGCGTGCCAAATTTGGTGTGGATCGTTTCAGGCGTGCGGATTTGTATAACAAACACACCAACACACACACATTCGGCTTTGTATATTCGATGTATAACGTGGAGTCAGCGGTTGAGACCACGAAAGCTTTCTTGGCTGTGTCCTGTGAAAAGGTGTCACGTTCAAAAACAGATACATTCGACGTTTCGGGGCATTACCCCTTCGTCGCGACAAGAACGAAAAAACAACAACAACAACAACAACACAAAGGGAGAATCGAATGTAGACACTTAACTGGCCCATATAGGGAGGAAGAAGAGACATCACCGAAGACAAGCCACACGATGGGGAAAGATGACATAAATTTCTCATTGGCAAAATCCACTCCTTCAAGACATATCGCTACTTTTCCCGACCTCTGCAGTAATAAAATATGCAGATTTTCTTTGTCATCCTAATATATCACCACACCCTTTTCAAATTTCGTGGTTAATAATTTTTTGCTGATTGAATATCGATCAGTGTGTAAGAATATAGGTCTGAGAGGAGCAGCGGGTTTCAGTACTGCTCTCTGCCAGAATGGCTGTTGCTTTGATTGGTACAGCCTTCTATCTCTACTTTTTCTTCTCTCCCTCTCTCTGTCCGTCTCGCCCTCCCTTTTCTCTTGTCATTCCATTCTGTAAATGGGTTTCGCCATCTTTTCCTACCTCCTGTCTCCTTTCTTTGCCTACTTGCTGAGCGTCGTAGAAGAAATTTCTCCATGTCCCTCGTGCGACTCACAGTTGTAAATATCCTACTTGATATTCACCAGCCCCACTAATTAAGCTGCGTACTACACGTTTAGTGGGGAGCCCCGACTGGCAATAGGGTCCATTCGAATCCAAATCCATGCTGAGGCAGACACACTCCTGTCTCTAAGGGCCACCTTACCTTTTAGTTCAATGCCACCGTTCATGGATGCAAGAAACTTTAGCCTCCGCCGGTAAACTGTCGGCTTTGTCTCCTAAACGTGGATGAACAGTCTTATGACAATGAAAAATGTCTCGTTGCCTTGTCACGTACCAATATCTTAGACAGTTACACTGATCTTAATCGGGTGGTCCTTCCAAACCTTAGCGATCTCAGTCCTGAGTTCCGTAACGTGTGTGCCTCGGCTTTAGTACGCAAGTCTTAGCTACAACAGTAGCTAGTGGAGACTGGTTTCCAAAACACCTCATCATCTTTTTTGGAGTAGGGAGATTTGCCCACTTTGCTTCCAGTTTAGTATAGCTATGAAATACGAAGCGCATCGAGACCGTATGCCATTGCCGTGTAAGAAAGGGTTAGCACCCTTAGCTTGAGCACACGTTTGTCACGTTACGGATGGTTTTCTTCAGCGCTGTATTGTTCGTTGTATTTTTTTTAAGATCGTCTCACTTCCTTTCATTCATTGAATTGATAGTAAGCTTCCTTTCATTCATTGAAGGATTGACACGTTAGTGACGCATAAAATTGTGTAGTCATAGAAGGAAAGACGTCACGCGTTCTTTCATAGAAACGCGTAGATATCAGCTTCGAAGAACCAATGAGAAGGTGTAAATGGGGTTGTTAGTGGAAACAGAAGAAACTTTGGGGCGTAGGTTGAACGCTTCGAGAGAGTTTTGGAAGGGACGTTACAGAGGTCAGACGTGTGTGCAAGCTTGCGAATCTTGCCAACGGTTTTTTTCTACAGAACTAGACGCGTTGCTATTCCAGAGAGAATATTC
>SMGT01011868.1:221910-252052 GCA_004794575.1 Lanistes nyassanus | reverse complement strand
GTATTCTGTGTCAGTACTCTTGGCGCTCTCCTCTGTCTCGCTCTCTCCTCCCTCCCGACCTCACATTTTTTCCTCCTTAAATTCTAACCCCCTGACGCCTTAAAACTGGGCTAAACCGGTTCTGGTCAAACTCGGTGGAGCCGGCCAACGGCGCTGACCAATGGCGAGCTTCCAGCTAGCCACTCAGTGTCCAGAAAGGGCGGAGCGATAGCCTGGTGATGACATATCTTCCCCCTACTAGCTTACAAAGGGAGGAGCTAAAAGGCTTACCTAGGAGTGACAGGTAATAGCCTAGGGTGACATGTGACACTATCAAAACAGCTAATTTCTTTAGATGTTCTTTCCTCCACGAGCTGAAAGACTAAAAACTTCGTCGTGTTCCAAAGTGATAGTTTCTTATTTACGTGTAGTAAGCCTGAGTAAAAAAAATTGTTTTAGGATAATGATTAAAGAAAAACATATCCGTGACAGCATTAATAGCTTCTGCTTTCGTGTTCCAACTATAATCGAATGACAGTGTCAGTATAACGATGTCACCAAGTCCCAATTAACTTCGAACGTAAACTCCAACAGCACCCCTCGTCCCACCCCACCCCCCAAAAAAATACATCTTTGAAAAAACTACAGAGCTGCCCACTTTTTTTTACAGACTTTTGCAGTTTCTTTTAAGGGGAATCACATTACACGCGCATTTCTGATTCGACACGCATTTTAATTTGCCGCCAGTATAAAAGAACGAGGAACTTCAATGCTGTCCTCTGCACAAGTGTCATTTGTCTGGCGGCGCGCGCGTGAACATGGAACACGAGCATAGAGACGCAATCAGGATTCCATGGTTGTGGAGACGTCTCGTGTTAAGGCAGGGCTGTCCCCCAAAAAGTGTGGCACCTTCGTTATAGTTATTTCTCCAGTTACAGTCTGCATTTTGAGCATCATCCCCGCATTTTCTTCTTGGCCTCCTCACTTTCTGAAAAAAATATGAAGCAATTATTACTAACCACGCTCTTTCTTTCTTTCTTTCTTTCTTTCTTTCTTTCTTTCTTTCTTTCTTTCTTTCTTTCTTTCTTTCTTTCTTTCTTTCTTTCTTTCTTTCTTTCTTTTACAATCATTCAGAAAACTAAGTATTCCAATCAGTCACCTACAATGAGTTTGACAGCACATTGTTGTCGCAATCACTGCGCACCTGTCTTCTTAATGGATAACTGTTGTGATTCTAAGAATAATTTTACTTTCACTAACAGTGGAATTTTGTCACTTCTGCTTAGCACATAAAAAGAAAAAAAACCCCAATAGTTACGAACTATTAGCTTGGGTAAAGTTTTATACAAAAATAACTGTATAAACAGCCAAAATTGCGCTGCAAATTCGGAAAACCGAAAATACTATTCAAAATAGGCTGCACGCCTCCCTCGGAACATCGTTTGAGACACAATCGTGTAGAACCTCACTCAGCATCAAACAAAAACGGCAGTCTCTGCGTCCACAGCGTCATTAAAACAGAGAACGAACAAGGGCTGGCTTGTCAAGATTGCTAAGTCCGTAGTTACGAAAATAAAAATCAGGCGCAGGAAAACAATGATGTGGTTGATGAGTTCTCGCAACTGCTGAGAATGAGAAACCTGTGCGATTTGTTGGCGGCGAAAGCATTCGGAATCATTTATTCAAATTTATCGGGTGGAAAGCAGGCTGCTGGCAGAGATTTATCGGCCTGGCCTCACCATAAACGAGAATGAATGGCACTAGATCAAGCTTCCGGCCTAGCGAGATGCCGGAGAAATAAAAACGGTTTTCCTTCGAGAGAAAAGAACGCATTGCAATCCCAGCTCGTAAGACTATGTATAGCATGCAGTGCCAAGTCAGGCCCAAGAACTGCTGACGAAAACAAATGGTATTAAAGGGAGCTGATTATTTTATACTAAATGTCGTCCGTATTTCATATTCTAACCCTGATTGATTTCTTTATCCTTTTAACATCGTAATTATAAATTTTAAAACAACCAAGACCTTTCATTTTCTCGTGACGAGAAAAATGTTACAACTGTTATTGCCCAAGATTCTGAAAGGAAAATGCAATCCCCTGGTTTCTGGAGTTATCCGCCACTGCTGCCAGACTGCAGCTTCCAAACTAAGCTTTCTTATGGCTGTGTCTATGTTCATTTAACGCATAGTTCTTCAAAACAGACACAAAGACCCGATAATCTCCACTTACTCCTACAGCGAAGACAGTATAGCCATTGTGTTTAATCTTCTTAAAATGAGGACAGTGTAGCATCAGATTGTCCTGATGCCATCTTCCTTGGCCACGTCTTGATAGGCAGACAGTATCTCTTGTATCTCACGTTTCTAAATTTTTCTCATTAGCTCACATCACCTTAGTTGTCGACATTTTGTCGACATCGCCTCGACATTTTGTGTGGGTTTTTTCTGGGGAGACGTAATTTTAGTTACCTGAAGTGAGATAATGACTAGAGCAGTATTCATGTTGTATTACGCCGCCGCCGCCGATGATGGTGATGACGATGACGACGATGATGATGACGACGACGAGGAGGAGGGTTGTGGAAACCCAGATAGCTATGTTATTATTGTCATTTTCGTGGTCTTCGTCATCATAATTATCACCACCAGCAGCATGGAATGATTTTGTTTTAAAAATAATAGGAGTTGTTACATGGTGTTAAACTTTACTGAGTGACGCATGTGTTGCACGTTTTGTTAGTATTTTCTCGTCTTACTGCAATCTGCAACAGATATGCGCCTGCGTCCTGCCTGATCTCCGAATCCATTCTTTGATAGGGTTGTTTGACAGTTTCATGCATCTTTCTCGCCTGTTCTGTTAAAGTTTCTTCGATGGAGGCCCCTGTGAAATATGACGTCACCGGCCCTGGTTGTAGTCGATAACTCAGACGATGTTTGATTGGTCTCGAAGTCAAGCAAGAGGTGAGGAGGTGGAGAGATTAATCAATGGGTAAGGAACGAGGGCACTGACAAAGAGGGCAACAAGAAAGGTCAGGCCGTCTGATCTGATGGATTCTTTCATCTGACATTAATCAGAGGGTAATCAGTGCTTTCCTACATGCTGAAGGCTATTGTTTTCTGTTTTTGCTTTCATGCGTGTGAACTGCGTTTTCATCTGTCGAGTGTTCATTTCGAACAACAACAAATATTTTCTTCAACTGACCATCATTACGATATCGACAACAAACAAGACGGAGTATAAGAGTATTGTTTTCCCTTGCTGCTATTTTACCACCTGATGGTACCAAGAAGTCCACACAGTTTGTCCAAACAGACTAGGTCTGACAACAACAGCGTAGGGCCAAAGTAACTTGTTTTTTTTAAGTTTAAAGACCTCTGTCACAAAAAAGAGCTCAAAAAGAGCGCTGAAAATGAACTTAAAAACGTGGAGAACTATTCAAATGCCATTATGAAAGGGACGAAGTAGGCTACACGTCAAGATTTGAAATCCATTAGGGTCTCATTACAAGCCGGGGGCAAAAGTTGAAGATGCTTCTTTTTCGTTGTTTTATATCGCTTTTTAATGATTTTTTCTCCAGCTATATGGGAAAACTGACACACAGAGGGAGAGAGAGAGAGTGGTAAAGAGAGGGGTGTTAAAGAAAAGAGAGAAAGAAGAGAGATTGAAATAGGAGCAGAAGGGACTTTTCAGGAGACCCTCTCTCGCGCCCCTTCGTCTGTATACGGATATACTGCGTCTGGTGGCCATGGTAGCGGTTCGGCAGCGGTGGTGGGCAGGCCATTAGCGGTGCCCTGCACCTGATCAATGGCCATCCAAAGGAGCAGCTGCCAACTTCCCAGGTGCTGGCGAGTGGCGCATGGGCGACAGTTTGAATGGCTGGGGAGCGCGCACCCAGTCTAGCTTGAAAGAGGGAGAAAGTTGGGTGGGGATGGGGTCACCGGTCTGTGGGGAATAACACTGTGATACTGGAAATGTCCACTTTGCTGCCCAATCGTCTGCGCTCTTTTTTGTTGTTGTTTTGTTTAAATTATTTGCTTCGTAAGTACACTATATGATTAATGTTCGCAAAGTGGTCTTCAACCAGTCTTATTGTACGACCGCCTTCCATAGCTGCCCTATAATGATGGTCAGCTACAGTGACAGCGACAGCCCTGGACAGCCGTGGACAGCCCTGGACAATGCAAGAATGTCTCTGACAACATACTGTCAGTATCAGACTTCTCTTGGGTGTTGAGGTCTGAAACTTAACAATTGGCCTGCAGTGGGCAGTGTATCTAACGTGAGTCAAACTGGTCAGACAATCCCGCCATCGATACATGATAAAGTCCGCTTTTCTGCTTCACTAAAGCACATGCTTCTGGCGCTGAGTACTAGTGACAAAAGACGCAGAGAATAGCTTTCCTGACAGAAGAAATACAGTGTTTAGTTCATTATCTGTAATTCGGACCCCAGCTTCGAATAAAAGACCATCCGAAAAAAAGATTTTGTTGTCTGCATTTGACTAGAATTACGTTTTTTTTTTGTGAGAAGAGTTCTCTGGTTCGTAAGAATGTTATTTTTCTGTTTGAACTCAGTATTCAAAAAAGTGTTGAATAAAAATGCTTTTGTGTAATTTTATCTGGTTATATCGTGTGTTGATGTGTTTTGCTCATCGCCTATTGCACTATTCCACCTGTGTCAGTTAAAGCTGAGGTTAGACTTCTATGCAGCAGCATAGCGCAAACAAATTACAGCAGAGTGATTTTTAGCCCTAAATAAAGGGTTTCAACATTGTTCGATTCCTTGAAAAGCTACTCAGCATTGTTTGTTTCAAACTTTGCTCCTTGGTTGAAGACTGTTCACCCAGATGTGCTAATTTCTCCACTTAAGGTCGGGGACAGAGCTAATCTTGACTTTTATATACGGGCTCAGACCAACCTCCCATAAGCAAATATCATAAAACATACTGACAAAGCGACAGCAGTAATGTAGCATAGCGGAACGTGGACGTCGGCTGAGCAATTAAAACTCCACAGTACTTCCTTCATTCCTTCCCGGTGCTGTGAGAGCGGGGAATGGGCTAAAAGGGCGAAGACAGATTGAAAAGGGCCAAGCGCGACAGATCGAAGAGCACGAAAAGCAGTCTGGAGGTTCTGTCGCCTCCCCGTACGGTGTAAGCTTGCCGAGACACCGGAAGTGAATGGCCTCTCCGATGCGGCGTGACATGTTCAAACGCTTTCCGAGCAGACGGCTGTCCCTGCCAAGAAAGGACAGACAGCGGGGTGCGGGACGGCAATAATCGCCCCAAACACGGCCCACAGAATACGTTTGTTTTAGTTTGCACCGAATGAATTTTGTGGCCGGGCATCCGGAAAAAGCAAAACAAGATGGGCCGGTTTGCTGCACGTTTTTTTCTCCCCCCCCCCTCTCCGATCTTATCCACTCCACCAACCCCTCTTTTTTTGTCCTCTCCCTTCCTTACCTCCATCCACTTCTTCACTGCCGCTCACTCCACTCTCGTTTGTTGTTTTCTGGTCTACTCTATTTTCTGTGTCGCTGTTCCATTCTCTTCACCTACAACCGGCCGACAGCAGACCGACAATTTTAAGCCATCGACCGACGTCGCCTTGCATGCTAGGCCAGGACTGTCTGGGATCCTTTTCATAAAGCACGTCCCCGCTGGATCCTCACCGGCTTTGCACTTGTCTTCGCTCGCCCGCTATTGCACCATGTGACGATCACGCACGTGTTAAGTAATTCTGATAACCTGGCAGGCAGCGGAAGGATCGAACAGGCTTGGTGTAGACAGTGAAGATCAATCACTTAAATCGAGGCGGACTAGGCGTGATCTATGGGTGTTTGACAAAAAACGTTTGCCTGTGTTTCGGGAACAAACACTGCTTGTAGACTGTTGTGCCAATTACGGCTCTCCAAATTCATTAATTTTTTGCTCCTAGCAGGCGCGTGGCAGGCCATAATGAGCATTTGCATGCACGTGTGAAGACCAGGGCTGCGTGATTTGTCTGTTTGCCCGACACTCGGGATGGTATGCCTGGATTTTTGTTTATAAGAGAGGCATTAGTGTAATCCAGGCGCTACACTGAACACATCCAGACTGTCACAAGCAGAATGGGTTTTACAGGAAGAAAGAAAATCAACGGTGGAGACAGAAGGCAGATACAGTATGCCGCAGTCGGCAAAACAATAAACGGAAAAAAAACGAAACAACGCTCAGCGTGTCAGTGATTTAATGGCCCGGCAAGACTTCAAGTGGGCATGGGGCAATTGGCCCGCGTATTTCCTCATGGATGGACAGGCAGATGGAGGGACGACAGACGGACAGACAGACAGATACACAGACCGACTAAACGGAACATAAAAAATATAGATATTTTTCTATGACGCGGAAAATGTTATTCTTCCTGCTAAGCTACAAGGCTATGACCTCCAGTAATTCGGTGAAGCTGACTAGAAACTTTGTTGAATTGTGAATTAATTCACGAGTACGTGCAAAGCAGGATGATATCATGACACTTAAAATAAAGGGATCTCCCTAAATACGGTAGCGAGTAATGATTACTTGTTCACATGTTTTGAAAAAAGCACTTTAATTTTAGATTTAGCACTGAAGTAAGGGGTATAGAAACTTGTTTTGTTTGGACACCATTGTACCAAAAAAAAAGTTCGTGAAAGTTTGCTCACTAACTTACTGATCAGAAAACAATTGGCATTTGTCTGTCATGCACACGCAGCTAGTAAAAAGACTGCACAAACTGTATGATATAAATGGGGAAATAATTTTTGCTTACTGTCGTCACATTGATTTAAGCATGCACATTTGTGTGTAGTTAAAATCATTTGTTTTGTTGCTAAAGGTTGAACAGATTCTAGAAGAAAACCCACTCCTACCAAGTGCTCCTTAGAGCACGCGCGCACACGTCTCAAAAATCGCTTTAATGCAATAAATAAAACCTCTGATATTTTCGCCGCTAGCGGTAACGATTTCGCCAACACAGGCTGTAACTGCCTGTTTACCTTCTGATCTCGTTAAGACGGGGCACGCGCTAGGTGATCGAAGGAATACAAGACAGCATAAACGATAGGAAAACATGGTAATTTATAATTTCCCCTCGCGTGCCCTAATTTTGCGCAGAGGGATGATATGTCGCGAAGGAGTGTCACGCATTACTTTCGGAGCGGAACGCATTTTTGCGTGGGTTAACACGTCGATGAAAGAGTTCTCTGAAGGAGCTCTCCTTGTGCTTTGTCAGTGCCTATGACAGCATCAGAATCTCGTGTTCTTACTGTTCTATATTGATAGTTTTATGTAATCATCAGTTTTTCTTGACGTACTAATCAGGATATTTTTTCACCTCGAGTGTTACATTCACATATGTAGGAGTTTAGTGAGGGGTGATGGGGAACTAACAATGAACCAGAACTATGAGAGGCAGGTCTTGATAAGAAAAATTGAGTGTGTTTTGGTAGGTGTAGTAAACTGTGTTATTATTTCCGAGTCTTATGTTTTTGCCTTGGCTGATAATTGCGTTACGTACTGCACAGTATCACACAGGGCCATTCGTTGATTCACTGATTGCCTGAACTGAAAAAATGGAACAACGATCAATTGTCATCCGCAGTAGAACCAATGGATTTAAAACAAACTATAATTTTGATAAGCAGAGAAAATGCAGTTACTGTCTGGCCATAAGCATAATGTATAGTGACGCATGACCAGTTTATGCCGTCCAGTACATTGTAAACAAAAGTGTTTAAGTTACAACACTTATTTTGTTACCGAAACAGAACACATTTTACATTGAACTAGAGCGCTTTAGCGTAAAAAGTGTTCTAGCCCGTGTTCTCGAAAGTGTTCAAATGGCTGGAAAATGTATAAATGGTGTTCTGATAATGTTCCAGATGTGTGCCAGCAGCAAGTATTCCGTCAAGTAGGGGCAATCTTAGAATACTTAGAACACATTTACGCATGCAGTACATATTTAGCACTTACTTTAACACTTTTAACATTTAATTAGTGTTAGAAATATTTATGCCTGAGTAGATAATAAAACTAATAAATTATGTTTTCTTGGTATGAATTTGGCTAGAAAGAGTTACAATTTGAGCTTGAGAAAAGAAAACGAAAAGGCTCTCAGAGAGTCATATAATGCATCCATATGAGAAAACGGCAGAAAATAGTAGGTGTACCCTCACATTCCTGCTCACCTTCTGACACACACACACACACACACACACACACACGCACGCACACGCACGCACACACGTCATAGGTTAATGCGTTTAAGTATATGAACTTACGCAGACAACTGCACCCACACAATTAATAGGATTAACAGGGACGCAGCCCCAGCCGCCCCCAGCTGCCTAGATTCCCCACCTCCCTTCCCACAAACCTATTATCATGCGCAAACATGCACCAGCGCGCACATCGCTCTCCAGTCCCTTAAGATAGAACACGTCCAAAACAACAGACACCCAATGTCCTGTGAATAATCCTGCAGAAAAATTTTCACTTTTGTTTATTATACGGTAGAAGTTTGTTCGCTGGCCAATCTATCGGTATGTGATCTTTCAATGCAAATAGTCGCAACCAGAAGCGGGGATCCACTTATCTGCATTTGTGACAAGATATCTCAAGGCGATGGAATAGATGAATATTGAGGGAGAAAGAAGCAATATGCTCTTAGATGGATGTAAGATAACGGGACAAGGAAAGGACCGTGAATCACATTCCGTTCGCACCTGTTCAGTCTGTAAGGAACGGGAAACAAGACGGACGTATACTAGTCAATGTGTGGTCGCTTTCCATTGTTCTCGCTCTGCTTCTTGTGCTTGAAAGACAGACAGAAGCAAAGAAAGACACAAATAAACCAAAGAAAAAGAAAGAAAGAATCGAGAGAAACAATTTTTTCGGGGGGGGGGGTGTCTCAGCGTACATAGTACGAGGTAAAGAGCGATGAAGTCAGCGTAGTATATCCAGCAATGCGTATTTTTTTTTTTAGAGAGCTGTACACTACGTACATTTTGCTTTAGCCTCAAGAACTTTCCCAGGGAATTCGCATGGGGAACAACTCCTACACTCTTGCCAGGGGTTAAACTTAGTTCTTTCTTTTCTTAATCCCGGTTCAAGAACACCAGCCAAAGGATCGTAAATTCTTTAACCTCTTCGTTTCTGGCTTTGCTGGGGACAATCTCAAGGATTCTTCGAAGTAGGGACTCTGTTTCGTTCCGATGATTCGTTATAATGATTCGGACTTTCTTTTAAACATTTGAAAGATCTTTATTTATGTACGAGATCATTAACAGCAGAACTCACAGAATGCTGAAATTCCGAGTGATTTTGGCACTAGCAGATTTCAAATCAGAGCTGCGTGTAGATCGTCAATAAGCCCTTCATAAACACACGCACACGCGCACGCACACACGCAAGCACGCACGCACACACATGCACACACATTATACACCCTTACACACACAGTCACTCACGCGCGATCTCGCGTGCACGCATGCACAAATCCCTTCGGTTCCAAGACAGACGCAATGAAATTCATTACATCCATGGAGATGTCAGACGACACCACCACGTCCGCGCAGAATGTCTAACGAGCTATCTGAACATCTGCCAGGAGCTGGTCTTCCTACATGATTGCAGTGATGAGCAGATTGGCGTCTGGAACCAAACGTCTGCCGTTATGCTGCTCGCCAGATCACAAGCAGCCACGATGGTACTGCCTGTGCCTTTTAGCCGCTTTCATACCCAACCCAGCGTGTATATCTCTGGCGCCGCCACGTCTTCAGACCAGATTCCGGTGTTCTTGAAGCACTCTGTGAGAGCCTTTGCGAGGTACGTACCATCCCCTTCCTGGAACTGTCATCCGGAGATAAAGAATAATCCTCCCTTGTTTCTTCTCTCTTCGTTGTCAGCCAACCGATTCTCTTCTCACCCCACACCCTCCCTCCCTCCCTTTTTCCCTCATCCCCCCCTTTTCTTTGCACGTCTTGTCTCTGATCTCCACAATATAGACCACTGGTTCTCGACAGCAAGAGACCTTCATGCTGCCAGTGCGCTTCTGATCGTATTGTCGAAAGTATTCGCAATGATACAACTGTTGTTTCACTCCTCCAGTAAATCGATAGTTCAAGCTGCTGGAGATCTGAATGAACGGCATAGAAACTCGACTTGCTGTTGTGCATTTCCTTTGGGCCATTTTTCCTCGTGAGCTAGAATTTGTCGTCTGCTTGCAGATTCTATGCAATTCTCGAATAGTTTGTTATTACTTCCATTGCCGATATTTTGAGTTTTCTTTTGAAAAGTGGGTATATATATATATTGATATCTATATTAATTTTCGAGATATAGTGTTTATTTGCTGAATCAGCTGTTAACAGACCATATTTAGGCCCAGTAATATATGGTCTTTTTTTTAACCCTCTGTTGTAAATGTTGAGCTGTTGCTAATGCAGTCACGCACAGGAGCAGCTGCACACGGGTCCACACTGAATGCATACAGTATACCAGGTTGGTCACATTTGTCCCGTGGTGCTATTCCCTACGTTCGTACGGGGAATAGTGGGGGTGCTATTGTTACTAGGATTTACAGACTATTTAATATTTGGCTCGCAACACCAACCACGTAATATAAATCCTGCTGGCAATAAGACTTTTTTTCCACCGGCAGTTCGCTATCAGTGAGTTATGAAATTATCTCACAAAGTGCTTACAGTTGTGTGTGCACCTTTCCCAGTTTCACCTAGCTCGTGAGCCCCAAGCTCAAAGCCCGCAACTATATCAACCAATCAGAAGAAAGATAACGACTGCTTAAACACAAAAAACAGTTGTTTACGTCTGCTGGAAAACTAGGTGGAAAGGTATTTACTCTATTCCACTGAAATATCTACTTATCTACATACACAAACATCATAAACTTTCACACTCACACGCTGGCGTCAACAATCGTACATGTACGCTACTTCAAAGATGTATATATATATATAAAACAAAAGGGTACAGTACCAGTAACTGTCGCAGAGTTGGAAGTGTTCCGGAATTTTCACCTCCACGTCTGGCGACAGTCCTGCAGAATTCTAGCAGTTCACACTAGCCTAATACACACTGTTTCACAGCTGTACACGACGAGAGACCCTCAACCCTTGGAAACTTTCGCAAGATGGAACGCAACCCTCTGTCCATATACACAGCCTAACTAGCGCGATACCAGGCGCTTAACATAACCCAACGAACGAAATCCTGACGCAGGCAGCAACAATAAGGCGAAGTCAGTGACTGATACTCTGGAACAGCTATGAATGTCACAGCAGTAAATACAGTCATTATTTTCACCGTTTGAAACAATGTCCGGTCTCTAGCCACGCTGACATCCGTCCTCTTGCTAACGTCGCGCAGACAGGCGCTGGCTATTGTTAACAGCACTGATGGAGCAGCGGATCTCTGGCTGTTACTGGGCTTCTGACATGACGTTGTCAGGTAGTACGACTTATTCTATTCACACTTGTTCTATCCACACGTATTCTATCCTTCTATCCTGTCGGGAGGGCAATCACGACTAACACTTCCTGTTCTGTAGTCACGATGCGATGTCCACTGGCGGTGTCCTTCGTGCAGGTTTCTTGTAAAGGTCTACGGGTTCCTGAAACAGCTGCACCCCAGTGTCGCAATGGGCCCTTAACGGATATACCTCTCGCAGGTATGCCTAGGTAGGTTCTCTCGTGGGAGTGATTTGCCTCTTTCTGCAGCACTTGCAAGTTTGTTGTGGGGAAAGTGCTTCCACATGTCGGTGATTTCGCACTGTAGGGGAGAAGGGAAGGGGTGGTTGGGGGTTGGGACGTGCTCTGATTGCGGCGAATTGTTGTTGTTGTGTGGGGTCCTGGCTGCTGTGGTTTGCTGTTGTCGCTGTCCCTGCTGGCTGTTTCCTGTTGACCTTTGCTTAAGTGCTAGATTTTGTATTTTTCTTATATTCTACTTTCTGGTTAGGGTTGAATTTCCCTCCCTTTTTAAAAGACGCTTTGATTTTGAAATTTTTTTTTAGATGTCTTGGTTCAGGATGGCTATTTACTACCTGGACTGTAAGCTCAAGTATCTGTTGCTAAAGTTTGGGTGGGGCTGATTTCAAACTTAGTGCTAGTTTATATTTGTTTAGTTCTTCTTTAAGGTTACCTCTTCCTTTATTATTTAGGCTGCGCTCTAACAGTACGTGCGATGTGTTCAACCTATCACCGCAGCTACAACTTAGTGGAGTTTTGTACATCATGTGGTATTCTCCATTTAATCTCATTCTGCTTGTTCTTGCCTGTTCTTGCTCGGAGGAGGTGAGGTTTATTCACGGAAATGTTTTATAAATACCTGTGCTGTGTACGCAGATACCAGCAGATATTAAAATAATATCACACTGAGGAATTGGCTGGAGGGCAGACCGAAAGAAATGATAGAAAGAAAAATAAAAAGGTAAGAAAAGGAAAGAAAGGAAACAAAGAGATAGGAAAGAAAACGAAAACCCTATTTGCCCTATCCCTCGGGGAAAAAAATCAATCTAACAAGCAGATAAATCAAACTCGCACAAGTCCACATGCCCACATACGCTCCCACCCACGCACACACCGCACATGCGAGAATGCTCGCTTCCTTCAAGTCCTTCAGATGCAGCGAAGAAAGGAACGGGATAAGAAAAACCGCGATGCGCGCACACGACGCTCAGCACATCCTGCCATAAAGCAACTGTTGCTGCAACATGAAGGGCTGCCATTTTCCGAGGCTTCCGGTGGTCCGGACACGGGCCCCTCCCCGACGCCATCACGCGTGAGGTGCAGAGGAATGAAGGCAGAAGCAGCTACACGTGTGTTATCACGCTTGGCCGAGCCTGTGGGCAGAAATCAATCACTGATTGCAGACACCCTGCTCCAGCACGCGCGCCCGGCCGCCACGTGCCATCGATACATCGGATCCAGCGGCAGGGCTACAAGGGTGGGGGCGGGGCGGAGCGGAGATGGAGGGGTGACGGGTGCCCCATGGTATCAATACCACGACGGGTGGGGGCTGGAAGAGGTAAGTGGAGAGACAGTGGGTGGGAGGTGGAAGGTTGGGGGGAACCCCACCGGTCATGGAGTTCCATTAGATTTGCGCGACCATTGCGTAGGTGGGGTGTTGGGAGGTGATGAGTAGGTTGTAGTATCACGTGACTGTAGTGTGGGATGAGGACTGGATTTGCAGTGTCATGTTGGTGTCATATTGAATGAAGACTGAGTAGGCACCGCCGCCAGACTTGGTCGTCGGCGAAGATTGGGCTTGCACTACTCAGCACTTGCACTACTCAGCACTTGCACTACTCAGCACTTGCACTACTCAGCACTTGCACTACTCAGCACTTGCACTACTCAGCACTTGCACTGCTGGAGGAAGACTGCATCTGTACCATCTTGCATCCCTACTCCGTAGAAAAACTGTAGTAGCAGGTATTGACGATGGCTGAACGCTAGGTCTATATTACTGCCAAGAATTGAAGGTCTATTGCTTGATGGGTCTGGGTCTAGGCTATCAAGTAACTGCAGCGTGTGGCGAAGGATGAGTTTGTACCCACCTGGGTATTAGCGCTAGTCTGGACTGTCACGTAGTGGCGTTGCGTCTCTCTACTCGTTAGCGGAAGGGCGACGCAGCGTGTGAAGTTTCTGACAGCAGTCTGCTCAACCAAGCATGACGGCTCTGGTGCTAGACGGCCTGGGAGGGGCGTTAACGCCGAAGTGTTCTTCTGGGATGCCATGCGCATGCAAGACCGCCGATGGTCTTTGATTGAATGGTCACCCGAGTCTGCTCTTGACGGACAGTCACAAACTTGACGTTCTGCTGAGGGGCGCGTGGCGAAACAGCGAGTAGGGAGGCACGTGTCAGAGAGAGCTGTCAATGGGGGTGAGAGGTGAGAGGGGCCGTGATACTAGGAAACTATGGGGAAGATGATCAAAAGACGTAACAAGAGCAGTTGGAGACGACTACACCCCACTCCCACCCACCCCCAGCCTCCGTCCCGAAGTGGTGGAGCACACGGTTCCAACACGCAGCGGGGACAAGCCCTTACTGGCACATCCGCTGTCACGCAATTGCAGAGGAAGTCGTGTACACGCTGGCACACACTCACCTCCACATACAATCATACTTACAAAGAACGTGAGTGAGTGAGTGAGTGAGTGAGTGAGTGAGTGAGTGAGTGAGTGAGTGAGTGAGTGAGTGAGTGAAAACAGCTGGGTTGGAAAAGGACACAGAACATGGAGGGAATGAGAAGGTAAAGTCGTTATTTGATAATTGGTATAGGACTGCTGCGGCCAGAAGTCCCGCCAGGAAAACGGGGGCTGATGGGCTGCCCACTGCTGGCGTAACGAGAAGCGGAAGTGACAAAATAGCAGTGGTCTACTATTTGCGTACTATCAACATGTACGTTCATCACCGCTTCCTGAAACAAAGTGTAATTTCTCCATCGGAAAACAATAAAGCAGAGATTCGCCATCACGAAGCGCTCGCCGTGGTCGGAACGACTTCCATCCGCTCTTATTTTTAATTCAAATGGGTCTCATACACCCCGACGCCGCTACAGCCTAAACACAGGGAATGGGACAACCTTTACCTCTATTCGTAATCCATTTCATTTGATCTCTTCTTCGTCGGTTTCGAATAAGTTGGTGAAATAACAGAGCGTTTGGGTAGCTTTGTCGGCAAGTGTTAAGTGCTGTTCATAAAAGAAAATGAACAGATAGTTTAACATTGAATTTTGTCGATTTGCAACAAATAAACAAGAAGTTGCTTCACTTTTAACGATCTGAGACTGATCCTTTTAAGCGCATGATCTGTGACCGTTCAAATGTCAGAATAACGATTCGACCCTATCTCACGACACCTGTGTTTGGTGGCTTATTTTCCGAATCTGTCTTCTATTGTTTACAAAGCTGGTGCCACGAACAGAAAAAAGTATCTTATGCCCGTGGGCACCAAGAACAAAATACATACTGTGACGGCGTCTCGCTAAACAGCAGTTAAGACAGTGCGCACGACCCAAAGTGCTCATGTACCCAAACTGCTCATGTACCCAAAGAGGAAAGGACGCTTTTTTTCCCTAAATGACTATTTCCGCGTTCACGTGAGATGTACCTGGGTTTTCTTCGTTGCGGGGATTTTTTTCTGTTTTTGCACTGAATGTTCGAAGGGAAACAAGTCAGCCGTAAGCAGAAAGTGAGACGGCGCAAGAATACAAAAATCCCGTTCCGACGCTGAGTGGCAGCCGAAGACGTTAGTCATTATCTTCGTGCGTCAACCAGCGGTGCACTAACCATATGTACTGCAAAGACCAAATGGCGATCTGCCAATGCACTGGTGGGGTGGGGGTTTGGGAGGGGGCGGGAGGAAGAGCGAGGAGGACGCCAGTCACAGGCAGGAAAATAAAAGCAAATTTTTATGTAATAAAATGGGCTGCGCTTGTAGGTAATTTACTGTGAGAGATTCTTGGGTGGAGCTGAATACTTCCTCCCGTTATAGGGTTTCTAATTAGCCTCTTAATGTTCGCGTCAGTGCTGGGTGTGACTCTTGTTCGCGGAGACCAGGAAGCTCTCAGCGTGACCGTTGCAAAGGCAGAGATGTTAAAGACCAGTGTAGAGGACGAGGCTGTTTGGGTCCTTCGCCGGGGTATGTTTGTTTTTTGTTTGGCTGTTGGTGAGTGCTGGTGACATCTTTCGTGTTCTTGTTGTTAATGTCTGACCGTTAGTGCCGCTACAGTATAATTAATACTGTTAAGACACAGCATTTTCAGAAAACAAGACCAGGGGACTGTTTATTAGCAAGGAAGGATTGAAGGTCAAACACAAGTCAACGACCTGCCTATACGTGCTGACAGATATTTTTGATCTAAATATTTTACCAAAGGGCAGAGATAATTATTGATAAAAAACATTATCTGATGATAAAATTACTGTACCATGTTATACAGCTTCAAACAAAAGCAAAAATCTCACTGCTGCCAGCTAATTTTCAGTTATTACGTTGAATAACCCTTACTTTTGAATACGAATTCGATAGGAGAATTATCTAGAAGAATGATGTTTCTTTCTGTCGTCCTGACGACTTTTACCTTTTACCTTTCAAAGCAGTCATTAGCAATAATTGTTGCAGATTCGGCTTCAAACAAGCTTCGGACAAGATGCAGCAGGAGCACCGGAAATTGCAGTCGGTTGCGACAGAACCGGCCAAGAGAGTGGGCAGATGTAGCACGAGAGACAAATCGCCCCTTTTGCCGCGACTCCGAAGCAGCAAAGTGTCCATAGCTTTGGGTCCCGCAAGCTGGAAAATCACAGGGGCTCAGCCGGGCATGCGCAGAAGACAGTGTGCAAGGAAGCGAACAGCCTTGTTTCTGGGAGACGGACAGAACCCGTGAAAAGCAACTCAATTTCAGGGCCTAATTTGCCCGGCGTCTTCGCAAAAATGGAGCTTATGGTAGGCCTGTTCTCACGCACTTGCACAGCGCAGGTTCTTGATCTTCGGCGGTGATTTTCGTGATCCAAAATGAGCGAATTTTAAATGCACCAGCTCGGTCCACCTTGCTGGACCAGTCTTCTAGACGAAAGCCAGCGTCCAGGTCCTAGCAACTCTGTCCCTCCCGAGACCAAGAGGCTTGAGCTACATCATCTACCACGTCCGACCTTATCCGTTGTCGGGGTCCATGTTGGATTTCCACTTGGTCTGGCGTGTTTGCGATGGGAATGGACGGGAATGAACAGCCACGAGTGAAATTAGTGCCAGCCATGGCGTGTAAATTTCATTCCCATTTCGTTTGGCGTTTGGGACTCCTCGCACTGAAGATCCGGAGTTTCTAGACTTGACGTCATAAGCATTTCGATTTATCTGCCCCTTGCACCTCGTTCGTCTGGATCTTTTAGTTAGTGTCTGCTTTCTTTCTTTTCTTTTTTTTATTCACGGTGTCCACATACATGTTCGGTAATTCGACTTTTATGCTTGACCTGAAGGACACGCAAACATGTTTATGACGTTTTCATTAAAGTTATCCTTCGCAGTCTGATTATGGGCACGGAGATGGTCACAAGAACTGCTGTTTTAGCCACTAGCATGAAAAAAAAAGACTTTTCTTGCCCAGAGAAAAGCCGTATAGGTGTAAATACGCTGGCGTCGGCGAAGTAGGAAACATTTTTCGTAGGGATAGTAAACTACTTAAAGAGGTTCCACAAACAGATATCAGTCCGACAATCGTCTGAAGTAATACACGCCCTTTTGTAGAATCCATTAGGAACAGTTTTTGTTTTCTAGTCTTCAAGCCAAATTTTAGTTTCCATCTATATATTGCACACTGTATTTCTCTGTTTAAGTCTGTCAGAAGGACATCTATATATATATTTTTTTCCACACTCTATTTCTCAGTTTATACTCTGTCTAAAGGACAGAAATGTCAAGTAACAGTGATTATGACCTTTGTAGACACCGCATTAATTTAGCCTTTTTTTTACCTCTTAAACTTTTTAAAACAGAGTTATGCAATTCACGTCTATGACAATTGTACCAGCATTGAAAATACCCACAAATAGTTGTATCATTGTAAAACCGCGTTCTCCAAAACTGCGCCGTTTTTGTTTTTGTTTTTGTCTCCCGCTTTATAAAAGCACGTAAACTCCAGCGGCGACGTGCAAGAAGAGACGACTTTGGGAAGGGAGCGCGTAGCTCAAGAGAACGTTTGGCCACAGTTTGAGAATGTCCTGCTTCACAGATTTCTGGAATAAGGCAAGACGCTGATAAGAGTTCTGTCGGCCCGGTACGCGTGGGGCAGTGGCAGGGGGATTTGCCCGCGTCATAAAGCGGCCAGCGTCAGGCGCCGTCCCTCTGTCCCTGCTAGCGGGACTATCTGCCCAGGCAGAGCACGTTACCAGTCGGCATGGACAGCGATAAGAACATAAATCAATACTTCAATTTGTTGTCCGGTGCCTTTTCCAGATTTCATTTCCTAACTCGAGAACACGCAGGCCCAGAGCTTGCCGCAGTGGACGGCTAAGACTGTTTAACTTGTCTCTTGGCTGCACACGGACTTAAGTGGTCCTTCAGGAAAGACTGTCAAGTTTTATTGTGTCAGATACGGTACACAAGCGCCGACAAAGGCGACGTTTTCTGAGATTTTATGATACAAGAATCAATCGGCTATCCGAAGCTTTTGGCGGGCGTGTTTGCCCGTCTTTCGCTGTGTTTGTTTGCTGGCTTGATCGTATTTTCCTTGAAATTGAAGTGAATGTGGGCTGAGGATGGAAGAAATTAATAGCCCATTATTTTTTAAGAGCGGGCATGAAACGGGGAAGCGACCAGAGAAAGAGATCCATATACATGCACATACACACACATGCCTATGTATTATATATATATATACACACACACACATGACTACGTATACTCTCTCCCGCTTTAATCTTTGAGTGATTAAAGCGCCGGCCTCCAAACCAGAGAAGCGGCCACATGCTGGTTCGAAACCCGAGCGCACTTTCCCATTTTACTCAGCTGCGAATGGGGGCTTGATTCCATGGGTGACGAAAACCAGCCTTTTTTCAAACAAACAAGCAAACACACACACACACAAAACCCCGGGCAGCACTGGGTCCCCTGGCTAGTTCAAAATAAAACTCACATGGATATCCATTAGACATGCAATTTCATCATCAGGACTGACAATTGTCTAGCTTGGTAAAACTGTAATGCGTATACCCGTAAAATGTCTTTTATTTCTCCCATTGCAGGTTAGGGTGTGGAATAATACCTTGGTATGGAGTCACTTTCAACACCATTTAATTCAACGTAGCCCCCTAACGCATCCAGATGGAAAATCTGTTTCTCCTGTCCCCCCTTTGGCAGAGCGAGAAAGACATACGACAACGCGCAGAAAACAATCTCTTCCTCTTGACACCATTGAATCTGTGAAACTTCAGCCAGCTGGCTAGTGTGCCGCTTAATTTTTTTTCGCACAAGTGAGCGCAGATTAAACTGTTGGAAAAAGCCCTGATTATGGCCAGAAAAAGAGAAAGTCTCCAGCAGAGCATCACGTCCTCAACCGACAGAATGGTTCGATTCTGTTCGATCAGTCAGTGCCCGCTGCTTTCTTCAGGGGCCACAACGCAAGCTTTTAGCCGAAACTTTCCAGCACCCACCCACCCCTCCGCTTCGCCTCGTCGTTAAAGTTAATAGCGGGAAAACCCTTACCACACAATGCTCAGCGGAAAACATTATCTCTCCTGACATTCATTTCTTCTAATCTCTAACGTCAAAAACATGGTGGTCAAAAGTAAGGGAAGTTTACGCTGGTCTGTGACACAGATGTGGGTTAACGAGGGACGGGTGGGGTGTCTTGAAGAGCCTTCTGTACCCCTTTCCCGCCCAGCCCACCAAGCATCTTGCCTTGATTTTCTGGTTTCCCTAATGATGGACATCTTGTGACGTCACTTTTTTGGAGCAAAATTTTTTTCTCTCTCTGAGGCTATCTTAGGCAGACAGTGTCTCCACCTAGCGGTGATTTCACTGGAGCTGAGGAAATGGGGTCCTGTTGCTTAGCTATGCACCGGAAGAGCCACCAGACTTGTAGCCGGAGTAAAATAGTCAATTCACAGAATTAAAGTTCGAGGTACGAGCACCGATGGAATAGTCACAATATTTGACTCCAGGATATAGTCTTGGGTGCCCGCTGGATTTGAACCCGCCGCCGTCGACGCGCGAGACTGATTCTCACGTAAAGCGTATACACTTGTTTGGCCACGTGCAGCGACGACGCAAGAACATTCGGCAGGCTGGGTTCCTGACCTTGGCCAGGCACAGCCTTTTTGTTTGTGCGCCAAGAAAACCCAAGTAAACGGCAGGCAAGCCACTTGGTTAAGGGTTCACGGACTGGCTGGTGTCCAGGAAAATAGATTGTTTTCTGCGCGTTGCAGTAATTATGTCTTCCTCGCTCTGCCCAGGGACAAAAGAAACGGCATTTCGACAGGATGTCGTCAGAAACGATCTTATTGACACACTGCTCTGTGCATTTTTTTTGTGCTGACGCTATCACCTGTTATTAAGAATTCTGTTAATTGTTCGGTTTCCTTTGCCAGGTGAGGTTTTTCTTTGGGGGTGTACTTCTTTATGTTCCAGTGGCGAATTCCATCCTTTCTATTTTTTAGTGTGATAGTCTGGTTTCTGAGCAAGCTGTTAAAAACAATTGCTTTGGAAGGAAGGAGAGACAGTGAAAGAAAAAGGAAAAAAGAAAGGAATAGAAAGAAAGAAAAGAAACAAAGTAAATAGGTGGTTAAAACAGGCAGGGCTGATCTGAGAGTGAAAGAAACGAAAAAAATGGTATTAGAGTGAGAAGAGGAGGAAAATCTGTACCTGGTGGGGAAGCGGTCAAATTCCTTAACTATTGACTAGATGGCGTTGCACTAGACTCCCATCAAGGACCTTATCAATGTCACTTTGCATCTATTGTCTAAGAATGTACCTGTCCCAAAATGGCTGGACTGCTGGAGGTGGCCGGCAACGTTAAATTTCACTTATCATTTCTGGGGTTCATCAATTCTCGCTTTCTCCTGCCGACTTGAAATCACTTTTCTCTCTGGCGTCCTGGCCCCTCGCCTAGTCCCGCGGGATGAGACCGGCCGGCCAGCCAGCCACTTAGCGCTGTGTGCAACGTGATTACTCCTTCCGCCCATCGATCTGAGACGCTGCTCCATTCACAGCCCCACTCCAGTTCTTACTTGTCCGTCCAAACTTGCACAACCCTCGTCCATGCCACCTTCTCCCTCCACCAACTTGCCGAAGTTCTGGCCGATTCAGGCGAAGTACGATGATCATGCTGTCTCCTGGTATAGCGCCATACTTCTGACTTCTTTGCAGCAAGTCTTTGTTAATATCTCAGCCCAAGCCTCAAGATGATGTTGGATGTCCGAATCTGCGTTACCTTGTCATTCCTTGTCTGACCAAAGCAGCAAACAAACGCTCTCGTCTGTCATCATGCAACGCATACTTCTTCCATCTTTCTGCCTACGAAGTCCCGTTTGATAGCTTGCTTGCCCTAGCATCCAAAGGCTATCATCGACCTATACTGTTCATGCTGGGCTCATTGTCCGAAAGTGGGCATGTCACGGAAAGGGGTCCATGACATGCTTGTATCATGGTGGGCATCAGTGTGTAAGAAAGATTATGTGTTAGATTAAGGGTTTATGTGGAAAGCAGTAAAATCATAGCGTGGAAGGCGGGTGCAGCGTGAATGTATCGGTAGGAGTGAGTGAACGCGTGTTCAGGAGATTAGCTGTGCGAGTACGCGTGGGTAGTGTTCGTCTGGAGCGAAGAAGTGATAGTATTGGACACAGAATAGACACAATAGAGGCCGGACGTGGTTTGGGGCGGCGTGCAGTCAATTCGCGAGTGGTAGAAGATGTGTGGAATTATGCTGTGTGCAAAGGAATTTTGTGTGTTCTATGGTGAACATCAGAATGTTTTCTGGGGTGTCTTGAGTGTCTCATCCACCTGTGGAAATATTTATCTGTGTCACGCCCACGTCATCTGGCGGAATTCTGGTGTGGTCCCTGAAAGGATGAAAATGTGTGCGCAAGAAAGTTTCTGTGTGTTCCGTAGTGAACACTAGAGTATTTTATGCAGTGTTTTGACTATTTCATCAGTCTGTGGAAAATATTTATCTGTGTTGCGCTCATGTCGTCTGGTGGAATTCTTTGTGTCGAGAGGGCGAAATGGCGAGTGGATATATGCCTGTGTGCAGTCTTCTTTCAATTGATGGAGTATTTTCCTGTGGATATAGGGAAGAAAAGCTGTTTTGGAGTATCACTCTTACGTAGAGTATTTTATATGCTTTTGAATTTCCACGCTGAACGAGAGCATAGGAGTGACGACTTATCCCTGCGCTATCTTGGTGTGACGGCGATGCTGACTGACGCTGGCGTCACCAATCTGGGATTAGGGGTTGGGGGTTGGGGGTAAATTGCTACGCAGGCTTGCGGCAGACATAGCGAGAGGGGTATCTGATCAGAGATTTCGGGGCTAAGCCCAATTGTGTAGAAGACCTCGAGCAGAGAGCGGTAACGTATATCTTTTTGGTCTGACGTCGTCCTGACAATATAGCGTCTGAAATATTTAGTCAGTGCAGAAAACAGAACATTCGCTAACGCAGCTTGATATGAAACGAAGTTTCAGTGACTGAAGTGATAATTAATAGTTTGGAAGAGAGCGAAATATAAACATCGACGACTTTAATCTTAACGGGAGTAACATCAAGGAAGATCGGAGTAGAACGTCAATACACAAACATCGGTGAGTTGCGATCACCTTGCTGTAATTTAGATCGTCTGGCGGGGTGCAAGACTTGTGAGCGTCAGTGCCTTGACTTTATTGCAACCCTAGCGTTGAAGGGAGTGAAAGGAAGTACATTCTGTTATGAAATATTGACAAGTAATGTATGATGCGAGTGTTTGATAAGTAGTCTTGGTGTCATTGCCAATCTTACTCAGTAGAGGAACAGGAGGGTTTACAATGGTATGTGATGCTGTAGTGTCTGAGGTCTGGGGAAAGAGTCAGCGAATCTGTGCGCAGATCTTGAAAAAAGTGGTTGGAATGAGTGTTTCAGTAGTCCCGGTTGATTGACAGATCTTGTGTACGAGTACACTTCATATAAGAAAGATCTTATGCGTGGCCGAAGTACCAATAAAACCAATTACATTTTTGAATGCATTTATGAAGATACTTGTAGTTTCATTGTTATCCAGACAAATAAGACTAAACTCAGTGTCCTTCTGTAATCGAAGAATTGTCTGAACTCTGTTTCTTGTGGGAATATGGTTGTAACTACTTTACGCCCTAGAACAACTTCTTCACACTAGCCCCCGCCCGCCCGTCTTCACGCACGCACGCACACACATGCACAATGACAAAAGCGCAACCGATATAACGTAGCAAGCACATTTACTCACCCACCCCTCCACACACGCATGCATGCACACACGTGTACACATTCATCTCACAAATTCGCAAAGCACTTGTAAATGATCACGTTCATATTACGTGACAGGGGAGGTAGGGCAGGGCTTGATGCATGGGATCCTAGTAATGATCATTAAATTTCTCGTCTGACCATGACGGTTCCCACATAGGAGCGTCTCTACAGGACAAGAGCGATGCGTTGTAGAACCGTAAATATATCGAAGACCGTCTCCCCTAGCAACACCAATCTCATGATTGATTTTTCGTGGATTGTCTGCAGTGTTCTTTTCTATCTGGCGAAATCTTGTAGGCATATTTGTTTTCTAGGAACACTCATAAACACAGAGACAGATAGGTACCGCCGCGACCCTGCTGTCTTCTATTGATTTTCGTGGAGTCTGATTGAAAAAAAAACCCACCATAAGGTAGCAACCAGTTTTTTTTAAGATCTGTGTGTACGAGTACGTGTGTAGCTGAGCGTGTTGTTTGATTCTGTGTGTGTCTTTTCCCACAGGGAACAGTCTGCAATATTAAGGAAGTCCTTTATTTTTTTAAGAGTCCACAATGCTTCAGTACCACATACATTTGTTTGGTGTTTTCAGGATTCGTCGAAGAATGGTGTCAAGAATCTCAATGGTCGGTTGATTGGTTGTTTATCGCTTAACGTCCCGCCGCAAACGAGGTGCGTATCAGGACGGTGTTCCTTGGCGTGCTGCCACACCTGGGAATGTTGTTGCAACACAAGCCTCAGTCCCACCTACACACATATGTTATATTGACACCGGACCAACCATCACTCCTAGTACTGTTCTCTATAGTGCCAGTCGTCTGGCAGGGCAGCTACTAAATTGCCCATTTCTTTGAAATCTTAAGTATGTCTCTGTCGGGACACGAACCGCCGACTTCCTGTCTGGGAATCGGACGCCTTGGCAGATCCCAAAGACTTGCTTCAGTCAGAAGCCATAAGGCTGCTCAGCACAAAGCCATATTTGTGACATGTAGCAATGTTTCACAGGCGTCATCGGAAATCCCCTGTTACTTTCTATATTATTTCTCGTGCATTCTTTGCATGTGGAAACAGTTTTCATGTTGCTGTTGTTTTTAAAACCAAGCCCAAGACAAAATCTGGGTGACAGATGCTAGTGCTGTTTTCTCCTCTCGTGCAAAAACGTGCCTGCGAACGTCATTCGCTCTGAAGTGTACAGTGATTCTCGGCGTACGATAAGAACGTTCATACAACCCTAGCCAGTAGTAGTAGAACTGTCAGGAAGAGGGGTTAAATAATTCTTTCGGCCCTCATCATAATTTCGTCTGTGAGAAACGACAGAAGGGTGAACGCTAGATCTAGCGTAGCAATCGTAGCGCTGTGTTCATGCAGCAAGATCCTCAGATGTAAAGTCTGGTCTAAAGGACGATAATTAAACCGTTTGTCGTTGCTTCTTCTTTCTCAATAGTAAAGGCGACGTCTGTCAAGTAAAAACAACAAAAAAGACGTCTTTTATATTTTTGAGGTCAGGTCAGTTACAAAAGGAACTATAAGCCGCTTCTGTCAGTCATAAAGTCAGATGACCATGACGTCACAAGATTCGGGAGCGTCATATGGGGTGTGGTATGCGCGTACGCGTGCACAAACAGCGCATTCAAGCATACACAAATCCATTGTTAGGAACGTGGAGAGTTCCAGTATGGACGACACTTTTCTGTGATTATTCGCTTGAAGCACACAGCAGCTTGCTCGCTTGACGAATCGCAATCTTTTCTCCACCTTGTACTTTTGCTGCTGTCAGCAGGTGCATCCCTATTCCTCCCCACCCGTCCCTTCCGAACAGCCCCCTTCTTTTCGGGTGTCTAAATTGACAGTCCGCTCTGACACCTTTCTCTACAGAATCCTTTCCGTCTCCTCTGCTAACCCCATCCACTTCGTTTCCCCCACCAGTACAAGCGTTAACTGTACACATTGTCTGGTCGGGTCCTGGTTTTGTCTCTAGTCTGAGATAGATTAGTCATGCTGCTAGCTCGTGTCATATTCTCCCTTGTCTACTCTTGGGTATTTATGCAAGTTTACCAATTTCGTTTCTTGCCTTGATCTCCATGTGTCATGTCCTGCTACTTTGCTATTGTGCCATGACAACCTACTTGTCAGTACGCGATGTATTGCTAATTTATCAGTGTGTTGTTGTGCTAGAGCTGATGCAACTTTCAAGTATATTATTGTGTCGTATTTTGCTTGCCTATATCTCCTTGTGTTATGTTTTGCCAGTTTGCCGTTGTGTCGTGTCCTGTCATAAAACTGCATGTCAATGTTTGTTGCCATTATAACGGATCTAATCTGTTATTTTCTTATGTCGAGCACTGTGTGTAATTTCTTCGGTTATGTCATGGTTATCAGAGCATTCCTCTTTCTCCGCCCAGCCCCCATGAACAAAGTTTCAAGAAATTTGTTGTTTAATGTTGGCCTATTGTACGATTTATGCCTTATTTTCTCATGTCCTGTTCATACTTCAGTGTGTCATGCATGTCTAGTTTGCCTGTCAACATTTCCTGCCTCGCTTTCACGTCTTTGCGTCATAGCCTGTTGACATATTACCGTGTTATGTTTTGCTCATATGCTGTTGAGTCATGTCTGGTTCATACGGCATGATGTCTGATCTTATCTGCCCGTTGGAGTTTATTTATGTACACGTCGCTTTCTGAAAGTGCTGAAATCGAAAAACAACCAGGGCGGGAGGAAAGAGTTTGGGGGAAAGATTCAGCTAGTAAGTTCATCTAGACAGACAGACGAAAGGATGAATGAATGACTGACAGATGGAAGGAGTGCAGATGTCTGTTGGTAAAATAAATAAAATAAAATTCAGCGGAGGAGGAAAGAGAGGAGAGAGAGAGAAAGAGAGAGAGAAAATCCGAACAGGAAGAGATGGATGACAAAGGTAAGAAGGACAGAGTGTAGAGAAGATACAGGTGACAGAAAGAAAGAAATAGAAGAAAGAGATGGGTAGGGAGAGAGAGAGACAGAGATAGAGAGGAGAAGGAAGACAGAAGAAAGAGAAGAGACCGAGGTTCGGAGAGAGAAATAGAGGGAGAGTGAAAGAGACAAAGAGAAGAAATGGAATGCGAGAGATGGGGAGAGGATGAAAAAAGGAGGGGGATTAGAGAGGAAGAGAGAGGGACACGTCTTATTTATTATAAACGAAATTATCGCCATTTAATAATGACTTACCTCCGAGCAAAGCAAGTAATGAACTCACCTATGCATACCTGTGAAAGATCTTTACTTCCGAGGAGTTGCAGGCACACGGATGTCAGCATGTTTTTATTCGTTCCCACAAAGCATGGGAATGGAATACTCCAGTGGCAGTAGAAACAATATTTATGTTTGCTTTTCCCGACGAGCTGCCTAAGAACAGTTTCAGGAGGTGGGGGAAGGTAGCAACTGCGTGCAGAAAGAGAACATAAAGAGCAATATGAACAGTATGACAGTGGGATTAATTCCCCCTCCTCCACCCAGCCCCCATGATCAAATTTTCAAGAAATCTGTTCCTTAATGTTGGTCAGAACGTTTGCAGTGTAGCAACGAAAGTTTATTAATCAACCAAGATGTCTTTTATTATGATGTCCGTCCCCCTCCCCCCGCAAAAAGTGATCGTATCATTGTATTCAAAGCCAGACTTACCAAACAGTGATTTAATGGGTCTATGGTTACTGTGAACTCTGAACCTCAGTTGGTGTATTTGTACATCTAGTGTATTGTCATACGTACAACTGATAGTTCGGGCGAATCAACTGGCCGGAAAAAGACTGGGACTGGGAGCTGCTGACGTCAGCAATTCACTGCTCAGTCACTTGTCACCTTTAAGAACTATCAGGAAGACTGTTGTTTCTTTAAAACATAATAGTGGGTCTTATGTAAGCGAAACTACAATTATAGAAAGATTTAAGTAGTTTTAAATACATTATTATCTGTCGTTTCCTGCCCCAGAGCTTTGGTCGAAGCATTGATATGAGGACAAGCGATGTAACCTTGAATCCTTTCAGTGGCGACCTGTTTGTGAGAAAGAACAAAGTTCAAGTAGACATTTTTTCCCCCGCTCTCCCTCTGCGTGAAATATAAGTAGCAGACATCCTACAGGAGCTTCCATTGGTTCTAGGGAGCGAACGGCCCGCAGGCAACTGCGCAAGTGGGCAGGGCTAGCACCCAGCTCCCGCTGCTGCCGTCACGCCTTTCTGCCACAGCATCGACCCCCACCAGCGGCGGCTACAACTACCGCGAGCGGCAGGCTGTGCCAAACTGTTGCAGTGCTAAAGAGACCGGCGACCGCCACCAGCCGGGGAAGCGCTCGCCGTGCGTTCTACCGCCACCACCGCCAGCGCCGGCAGCACCATGAGCGACAGCAACCACTGTGGATCTCTGGCTGTGACGTCATGGGAACCTACGGTAGGCGAAGCCTCTCTCTCTCTCCCGCTTTACCCATTTTTTCTCTCTCCACTCTCCCCCCTCCAACTTCTGTTTCCTCTCTCTCTCTCTTTCTCCTCTCTTTACCCCCTTCTCTCTCTCTCTCTGCGCTCTCTTTTACCTCTCTCTCTCTCTTTCCAACTTCTGTTTCCTCCCTTTTTTCTCTTTTCTCTCCCCTCTCTTTCCTCACCTCTCTAGCTCTATGCTTTGCTCTAGTTGTCCTCTCTCTATTCCCTCCCTTGTTTTTCTCTCTCTCGCTCTTCTCTGTTCCTCTCTTCCCCTCCTCCCCCTCCTCCCACTTACATCGATCATTCACTCGTGTGTACTCGTTCTTTCCCTTCACTTTCGAGGGAGGAATGACTTTTTGGGGTGTGGGGGTGGGGGTCAAGAAGATGTGAAGATCGATTACTCTAAAGTAACCGTGACCGGTTCCACGTCCCGTCCGAAGCAAAAAAGTAGATTTTTTTTTCTCTCTCTCTCTCTCTCGGATACCGCACTGCGTGGCTGTCATTACCTGCTGTTATTTCAACGATGTATCGAGAGTTTCTTTGCTAAGACTAGCCCCAGCCCACTACAACTCGCCCTCCCTCCCACTCCTTTCACCTGTACCGAGGTCGAGTAGGCTGTGTGGCAATATTTCTGTTCGCCCTGTACTGTCAACGTCTTCGGGAAAGTGATGCAACGCACATTAAACTGTCTGTCCGCACTGACCAGCAGCTATCAGTCTGGTGGTTCTTTCAGTGCATTGCTTAGCATCCCCCTCTATACTCCACCGTCCTGATATGCACCCAGTTTGCGGCGGGATGTTAAGAAACTAATAGCCAACCATACCCCCCCCCCCCACCTCAAAAAATAAAAATAAAAGCAATAGTCCCTTGCATCTCTGCAAGAAAACGTGTGTCTTTATGACGTTTTGTTAAGCAAACAGTTCTGAGTAGCATACAATTCTTTCTGAGTTCTTCAGCTTTCACTTGAAGCTATTCGTGACTTATTCTAACTATTTTTTCAAGCAAATGGGCAAATCTAGTACCTGCCCTGTCAGGCCCCTGGCACTGTAGAAAACAGTACTAGGACTGCCTGGCCCGGCGTCAGTAGAATGTGACTGAGTGGGACTGAAGCCCGTGTGGCAGCACGTTAACTTGTCTCAAACAACACCGTCCTGACAGGCACTTTGCGACCGGACGCTCACAGACAAACAAATCTGTCATTACTTACTTTGTGGGGCTATATGTCCAGATACTTTTTACATTGGATACAAGCGTAATTATCCACAAAGAGATCCTCCAGCAACAACATCTACTACTACAGTAGCAACATCCAGATTGGAAGCAGGTTCCCAAATCTGTTGCTGAAGCATGCAAACTGGGGTCATTTTGTTCCCATGTGACTGTCGTCACTGAGCCCTAAACACAATATTAGAGGACCATTTCTTTTGCCAAAGCAAACATACTATTCACGATTTCACTAGCCTCTCTATATCTCTTCTTTTGCACCTCTCTTCCCCTGCACCCCCCTCTCTCTCTCTGCAATTTTGCACTTTTTTGTCTCTCTCCACTGTTTAAAAAAACTGTATCAAATGACACATATGTGCACTTCCCTTATCTACACGTGCACAGTTCAAGTCCAACAAAAAGTGTCATTTATAGCAAAGTCCGAAAGCATTGAAATGATAAACATGGTTTGGTCTGGTGGTGTTTTATGGTCTTATGCTATGATGTGCAGCCAACAAGATATTTTAAAATTAACGATGAAAAGATAATGTCACGAAATGCACAGGAGACGTTTGCTACTCTGCTGCTTAGCACGTGACTTACCCAATAGTGTGCGTGTGCGTGTGTGAGAATGTGTGTTTGGTGCATGCATGTGTATGTGTATGTGTGGGGGCTTGCGCGCGTGCGTGTTCCTGTTTAATATTTCTGTTTACTTGTCTACTTGTCCTTCAGTACAACGTTTTGCTTAACTGAACTGGAACGTTTGAAATTTTAAGTTGAAATTGATGACCCCTGGTCAGGGTGGATAAGTGTTCGACTGATTAATTCTAAAATATTTCATCATAAGTTGTACACACTAGTGCTCACAGGTGCCACAGTGGTAGAAAGCCGCCACAATAAGGCGAAAATCACGTGACAAAGCAAGTCTCGATATCCAGGTCTACATGGCTCACGAAAGCTGTACTTCGGTATTTACAAATCTGTATATTTTATAAAGAACAAATGAGGACCGAGCGCTTAAATTATCAAATTATCACTCCAACAGGAAGTACTTGAAACGCTCAACATAACCATATGCAGACGCATGCGACCAAGTTCCTTTCTTTCGGCCCTCTCTTTTCTACGTGTTTGGTTACGGTAAGCTCCCTTGGTCGCATGCGTCTGCATACGGTTCTGTATATTTTATTTCAGGTCAGATGGCTCAATCACCTCTTCCACTGATTAAGTTTATTTATTTGCTTGTTTGGTTGTTTGTACGTTTTTCACCTCACCTTTGATTTTGCTATCATCGTGCGTTAGTTGCTGAAATGGCCTGACGAAAAGTAAATGCCAAAAGCAGTCGGTGTCAGAAAGGATGTGCAGAGACAAAGATTGTGATATGAAAAACCGAACAGTACCTAGATCTTGAAAGACTCAGATCCGCTCTGATCTATTATGTTTGGTTTTGTTGACGCTTTGTTGTTGCTGTTAGTGTTGTAGGCCACTTGCCAGGGTTGTCGTTGCGG
>SMGT01011868.1:182545-221653 GCA_004794575.1 Lanistes nyassanus | reverse complement strand
AAACTGTTAATGAGCAAGGTCACTCTTTTTACATTGTCCTTCGATTCCTACAATGCAAATGACACGTCTAAACCATCTTTAAATATCCCAGTTACAAATGTTAAAAATTGTTTCTTCAATACTCATCTTTTATCACATGTTCCAGTCCCTATACCCACCTACCAAGCTAAGTGTACTTCTAAATCACATTCTGAAAATTCCCCAGCAACAGACAATACAAATGAGAGGAAAAACTCCATGTTCAAGAAAACACATTTAAAACAACGTTTTGCTAGTATTTAATTCTACTAGCAAGCTATAAAAGTTGAAATAAATATAATTATTAGGACACGAAGTAGGCCATTAATCTCTACAAATAAATTTCAACTAGGGCTACTTTTCAAATTTGTTTTATTTACTATTAAGACTATTTTCTCCTTTTCAGTACTATAAAACTGTGCTCTAATTGAAATTGGTATATCGATCAGCAATTAGTCTCAGGCAGAGTTCTTTCTAAAAAAAATTTTCTTATACCGTTTGTAATAGTCCTGCCAACTTGTTCTCATATTCAGAATAATATGTTTGTTAAAATTTAGTCTCGGCACTTATTTCAAATATGTATAGGTTTTATTTACTTTTGCAGCCGTCTGTACCATCCAATCAGTTCCTAGTAAGAATTAAAGTGCGTCGTGTTTACCTTCTGTATCCCCCGGAAATCACGGACAATTGCGCAGCTTGTGCTCAGTGGGACTGCAGAGAGGATTTGAAAGCTGATGATCTTTGCGGGTACTGCATTTGCGCAGTTAAGCTTTACGGCATTTCATATGACAGTAAACACATGCTTCCTTTTCGCTTCTTTCTGGCATCGAAGATTGCAGCGTGGGGAAAGTGGGTCATGTGGGGTGGGGCAGAGATCCAATAGAAAAAACCCCTTGTTTCGCTTGAACATCTATTGAATATTTGGAGCCGAAATAACAACTTTAAAGATGCTGTCACAAGTAGCCTGCCCTGTAAACAGCTCTTTAACTCGTGGAGGAAATGCGTGTGCTGGACACGGGATCTAAGCTGCTGGGCGTTGATGTTCAGTCCTGCCAAGAAGAGATGACCTTCGCGCCACAAGAAGCCCGCAACTGCTCCTTGTGTCCGATTAGATCAATCTTACACGCTCACTCTAGACCAGAATATTTCATTAAAGTAAGCCGTGAAATTGCCAGCGTGACCACAGGAATGAAAGTAATTTTTTTTCTAAAAGTGACTAACATTCTGTATTGTTTTGTTTTTCGTAAGTATTTCTCCCTTTTCTCTATGACTCTAACCTAAACAACAGTTAGTAACGACCATTGATTTTATTGTTTATGCACCGTTTACACAAATCTCAAATTTTATAAAAGTGTCTGAGTAATTAACGATCGCGTTGGCAGATCAGTGAACAAATTTTAGAAACTGATGATACTTGTCAGTCATTTGGGGGCTTGCTGTTTCAGCCAGCTCCGATGAGTGGGGAGGGGGGTTCAGGTGCACGACCTATCAATCATGCAGTGTATCATCTGCGCACATGCTTTTTGCTGCCATCCGCTGATGGAGTGGTTGGACGCGTCACGATGCTTCTGTCTGTCGTGTTGGTCTCTCCTGTCATTCAGATGAAAGATTTGCACCTGAGATGACACGTGCCCTATGCTCCTACCAGGTAAAGCACCACAGGGTGATCGATGATTGGCTGGTTGATTGAGTGATTGTTTACTTCATAGCATGACTGAGTGACTGACTTTTGACTGATAGGGTGGACGAAAGATTGATTGATCGATCGATCGAATGCCTCGTATCAAATTAGACACTAATAAGATTTTTATATTCTTTGTGTCTTTTTCTTTCTATTTTTCGTCTGAAACTTTCTGCATTTTCGACAGCGAACAAACTAACCGAGTAACAAAAGTCTCCTCTTTATCTGAAGTGCTGTTCTTCAGTTCTTTGGATGGCACTCGCTGCCTGTTTGTCGATCTTGCTTGACTGTCATGTATCAAGCCTCAGATGTTGAGGGTCAGATTGTATTCTCTTTGGCTTAAGAGTAGAACTCAGTTTTAAACACAAATGACGGTATTGTTACTCGAAGATTCTCTTAGCATCGACAAAGTATATTTCGGACGGAGTTAACTCCCTTGCAGCTACACTCCACGCCAAGACAACGTACCACAACAAACATGGCCCACTGGCATGTAGTGGGCCTCTGGAAGATTCCCGTTTCATCAAAGAAGTTGTATATTCACAACTAGGTGTCTGTGTAATCCATAGAGCAAAAGATTCCGCCGATTGACAATTGAAAATGTCCTGAAGAGTACCTAAGGTAGGAACTAAGTTAGACAACGAAGCAATCGTGTTAACACTTCATCTTTGATTAGAACTTAAAAACCCAAGCTTGTTTTATCGAGCAAGAATGGTTCAGAAAATGGAGATGGTTAAAATTCCGTTATGACTATTTAAGATTAGTTTCCACTTTAAGTAAAACTTTTATTTCCAGAACAAAAGATTATATTTAATCAGAAAGAGCTTTTGAAAATTTGTGTTGGCACTGACATAAACTTCTCAAATGTTTACAGGCATTTTTATTGAGCCGTCATTATCGTTGATGATAAAAGCGATAAAGAATTGCCCGGGCTGGTCAGAAGACCCTGGAAGCAAAGTATCAGAGCCAAGTCTGATGCCTGTCTGGTCCTTTCTGAAGATTGTCCTTTTCTCTGAGGCACGTCCGCAGACAGTGAGAATCTTCAAACAAAACGCAGACTTGTACACGGAGCGATCAGAATCATCTCGCGCGATCGGTAGATTCTCTGCTGACCGACAACGCCATTACGTGTGTGTGTGTGGGGGGGGAGGGGTGGGTGAGTATGCAGGAATCGAGGGTACGTGTCGCGACCCCACCCCCGTCCACGTCAGACGACCTAGTGGAAGCACATGCTTCTGTTCTTTCCCACGCCTGTCATTCAAAACAAAACTCAACACTGGGCAATATAAACAGGACCCACCACTATTTATTACTACCCAGGAGCGCTGAACGTTCACTTTGTACCTTTACTATTTCACTTCCACGTTTTCCCCTATCACTACTTTATTATCAATTTCACCCTAACTCCACACACTACAGTTCTAACTAATAATCCTCGTGGGTTCACACATTTACAGAAATCAACAATCCTTCGCATATCCATTTCAAGTGTCACCCATGCAACACTTTTTCCTTGTACAACCTTCAACATCAGAAGACCATCAGAAAATTTAAAACTTTTGTCAACCCAAAGATAACCCTCCCCTACGTCAGGGGAGAGTACTCAGTTATGACACAGGTTCTCTCCCCGCTCGCCATTACCAATAAGTCCACGCCCCGCAATCTTAGCGGGCAACTGACTAAATGTAAACAAACAAACAAACAAACAAATCTCAATTTCTGAAGCAAACCACTACAGGTATACCCTCAATAGTTCGCCGTGAGCTACATTCAAATTTAAACAAAGCAAAACCACACATTTCCAAAATAAAATCACAATTGCAGTTCGGCGCACTCCCACACGCTCCGTCGGCCTTGTGACGAGGTCGCGTTTCTCGCGCCTTCACTAGAGTGCTTTCCGAGCTCCAATCCACTACCACAGTTATCGGCTCTGGGGCTGACGCGTCCTGCGATGTCGTCGATCCAAAGGGGTCTCCCTACCCCTACCTGGAACTCCTAAGTTTGCCTAACTTAGTACCGTATCCCTAACTTCGAACTGCACCTCCCACTTTAAACATCGTGTGTCCTTTCCTTCGTGGGGACAGCACCCCGTACTTACAGGTTCAGTTCTCATTTTAACACCTTGCTTTCCTTGCCGTATTTGACCAGTTACAGTGTTCAATTCAATGATCGTGGCGCCCACTCAATTCCCCCTAAGCTTCACTCCCTTTCCTAACAATCACATTCACTATACATTTACATCCCACTAAAGACTCGGTAAATTAAATTCAAATAACGAGCAACTTCAAAGGGCATTTTTATACAATACTATCATAACGTTTTTCATCATACAAAAGAATCACCTCCTAAAAGAACATGCCCTTGAGCAGAAATTTCTAGCGCGCATTTACAATTGCATCCAGTGGTTTAACACATATAAAAAATATCCTGCTTATTACTGATACACAATACCTTTAGTGTATTGAAAAAGCGGGTAAATCAAACGGTGAACACGCTCCACCATGTCAGCATAGATCGTCTTTCCTCCTCAGTCTCTGAGTTTACAACTAACTTTTCGCCTCGCTCCTCTCTCAGTTTCCTAATGCTTGAGCGAGCTCACCCCTCCCCCGCTGTGCAGTTCAGTTACCTGCCAGCTTATCGAAACGGCTAGTGTGGGAGACCGATTCGTCAAAATCCTCTCTACTTGTCACGTGGATCGCGACAGTACGGTTATCTCGATATATAACTAGAGAAGTTTAAAAGTGAATCGAACTCTTTTCCTCAATAGACAGTTCTACGCTGACGGCATTTGTGAATGGCTATGACCTCGTACCATGCTTGTCTCCAGGTTACGGATCAAAGAGCCTGAAAGTGAGAGGATAACCTTATCCATGTCCTAAGCATGGCGATAGAGAAACTGGACAGGACCAGAAGCCTCCACACACAATTTGATCTCTTTGTGAGATCTGCTGCACTCTGTTGCATTGATACATGGGAGGGAGGGGGAGGGGCAAACAGTAAGATCAAATGAAAACACAAGTATGTGGGCCCACTGTATTTTTTTTTACTTTTGTTATTTTTTTATTTTATTTCTAATGTTTTTTTTAATTTGTAATCTAATTTACTTTGGTTTGGTTTTGATGTCATGTACTGTATATGTCTTAGTGGGCTGATAGCAGTGAGGGTGTTCACTTTTTGGACGCGATGCTGAGCTTTTATAAATGTAGTTACTATTCTTGACGGACTCCCCCCCCCCCCCCCCCCCCCCCCCACCACCACCACTTTACAAAAATCCTCATCATGTAAGCTTCCCAGCAGAAGTGGGAACGCGTCTTAGCCGGACCTTACCATAAGGGAAGGGGAACTAGAACCTGCTGTTTAGAAGCGTCTGCATACTCTTGAAAGAAGTGCACACCGTGGCAGCTGAGAGAACATTTACGGAAGACACTTTCGTTCGAGAACGTTTATCTCTAAGCCATCGATCACTCTTGTCAGCACATTACAGAAGCAAACATATACTTTAAGATACGTGGCATAATGCCCACAAAAAGTGCCATTTACACCAAATGCCGTAGCATTTGAAATGGTAATGGTGGTTTGGTTTGGTGGTGCACGAGCACCTCAGCTACTAACACTTTTACCAAATTATTATGAAATAAAATAGGTTTTCAACTGATTGATTCAAAGAAGTCAACGGTTTTATCAACGTTATTTAAGCTACACCGTTAAACTTCCGCAAGTCAGTTTGCAGAATAAAGTAAAATTAACTCGTAGTTTCCAATTTGATGCTTACTTACACCTGGCCTGGCTATTTTCACATAGCTTTATCCGTATTCAAACAGGGGACATAATGCAGGCGGGCGGCCTTTGCCTGTGCTGTGCGCGGGCTACAACTTCGCATCGATTATCTTTATGAGGCCGGTCAACGCTCGAACGGTGCTAGCTGCACAGCGGAGTTATATTGACGCGAGGTCTGCTTAACGGCCTTCGCGGTTATAGCATCGATAAAGCTCGCCCGCGTGCGCAAAGGACTCGTATGCAAGGGCAGTGGGAGGGGGAGAGAGGGCGTAATACACCAATGGGCCGGCAAGCGTGGATTATCCACCAGTTCCACAAGATGGGCTTGTTCTGTTCGCCGTGTATCGGACAGCAATTACGCGTCACGGGAACAGGTCAGACGCACCTGGCTCACGCCCAGGGAAGGATGCTAAATTAGCAGTGATGTTCACGTCCTGTTCGTTCCTGCTCCTGTAAGCACGTAACAATGGTGGCTTGATGAAGGGAGTCAGAGGCGGGGTTAACGAGCTTCGACAGTGATAGACACTTTTGATACCCAAGGTCTAATTCAAGGTTTAGCGCACACAATATTGGGTTAAACGATGATTTCGCTTATGAAAGACTAGGATCAAAGATATCGATAGTACAGCGTATAAAATATTGGGATCAAAGATGGTGCAGAGTATCGATTATTAGGATCAAGGCAGTAATAGGATGAAATATGGTACAGTATACTGAATATTGGGATGAAAGATAGTAATGGGAATGAAACATTGGGATGAAATATGGAACGGGGTGTTGTATATTGGGATAAAAGATGGTGCATGGAATGAAACATTGGGATGAAAGATGGAACAGCGTATCAAGTACTGGGATCAAATATATCGATGGTGCAGCATGTGACATAATGTGATCAAAGTTGCTACAGCGTATCAAATATTAGGATGAAGACTATATTCAGATGAAATATGGTGCAGAATATTGGATACATGGATGAAAGATGGTACCGGGAATGAAACATCGGGACGAAAGATGGAACAGCCGTCTAATATTGGGATGAAGGTTGTTCTCTGATGTGGAACTTCTTATATAACAATCTGAAACAGATTCCAAAAAGAAAACAATTCGTTGTCTTAATCCTTGTCATCACTTTTGTTGCCAGGGGCGGTAATCCTCCCATCTATCCATCCATTCACAGGTCAGTCGATGTGTGATTAATAAAATAATGCGCGATAAGAACACGCCATAGAAACATAGTGGGAAAAAATGTTAACACGTTAAAGCCTAAATCGATCGCTGTGCGAAAAACTTCGGATTTGAAAAAAAAATATCATGGGTTTTTCGTGTCGGAGGGTGAGAGATGAAATAAACATAATTGCAAGTGTGTCGATCTGTAGTGTACCCAGCTCTGTCTGTCGGCAGGGGAAATAACAGATGCCTGACAAAGGGAGGTAGCCTGGTAACAAACATCAATCATCATAGTCGTAAGGCCATTATGAGCGATTTGCCATCATCATGGTAATGAACGGGATTTGGCCCGTAAGTCTGTGGATTAACTAACCGCTGTCCGTGGCCAGCACACAAGACCAGGCATATTCTACATGAGTTACGGGCCCCTAACATGCAATTACTGTGCGGGAGACACTGGTTACCACGGTATGGCGCGAGAGTTCGAGTGCGTGAGTGTGCGTGCGTGTGTGCGATTGAGCACGCGGTTGCGTGTTGGGATTCTCGCTCCACGATAAAAATTAGCCAGCCTCCAAAAGAGACAAGTCCTTCCAGCAAGCAGTTAGTATGATGCAGGCTATGGTGAGGGCGTTGGGTATTTTGTAAATGTTCTGTCAAAAGCATGGAGCATAAATGTTTGTGTGAGAGAGAGAGAGAGTGTGTGTGTGTGTGTCTGTGTCTTTGAGAGAGAGAGAGAGAGAGAGAGAGAGAGCGTGCGAACGCGAGCTGAAACCACATGCCACATCAGTCCCACGTGTGGCAGCACGTAGACTTGTCGAAGCAACACCGTCCTAGTTTGATATGGACCAAGTTTACGGCGGGACGTCAATACAACAACCAGCAAATCAACCACGCACAATGCCGCACACGTAAATATCAATACCTACAGCTAAGCAAACGGATACATTACTACCATCCTTTCTACATATCTACCTACATAGATACCTAGATACATAGCATACAATTACGTAAAAGTATTTATTCTGTGTACCAATATAAATGCTCACATGCACATGTTGCAGGATATCAGTTCCACCCGGTCATGAAGTGTTCGGACATGTAAGGCCGAAGAACAAGCCTGACGTTAACTGATTATTATTATATCTGACGTCTTATAACTGATTATATCTCACACACACACACACACACAGACAGACACACACACACACACACACACAGACACAGCTGGAGAGAAACTGACTGGTGATGACTGGGGCTAATGTAGATAGAAGACAGACTTTGAGTTATCTCCTAGCTTCACACACACATCTTGTACTGAGATTTTCTTGAAAGCCATTTTTCTTCCATCCCCCCAAAGCCACCTGACCACACAGACACACTACTCCTACACCACCCCCCCTCCTCGCCAGTAGCCCCTGGCGCCAAGACGAAGAGAGGAGGGGGAAGGGAGTGGGGTCTGACAAATGTCTGATATCTGGTCACTAATAGAAAAAGTGTTTAGACAAAGAGCAAATATTAAGCATAAACGCCTATTTTCAGACATTTTTGCACAGCAGGGGGACCATGGTCTCCCACTCTGTCTACTGTAAATCAAGCCTCCTCTGTCACACCACCACCACCACCGCCGCCACCACCAGATAGACAGACGACTACAAGACAGTCCTGCGGTCTGGCCACTCGCCCCGGCACCAGCTTGAGAGGGACAATCTCGAAAAGTCAATTAAACGTGCGATTATCGGCGGGCCTGGCACGGGAGTCTCCGTAACTGGTAGTTAGCTTCATTAGACGCTTGCCGTGTCCAGCAGGCGCGGGCGGTGCGGGCAGGAGGCAAAGTTTCTCTGGCTATGCTTCATTAATCCAACCTCCTCATCAGCCCGTCCGTGGCCCTGTACTCAAGTACGCTTAGCGAGCTCGAGACAGGCTACGGGGCCCACTCCGGCTCTGTCATTTGCAGCGCGGCACCAGAGGGCCATGCCAGAACGTGGGCGATATCGGCGGAAGACAGTCGCACCTTATGATCTTTGATTTAACGATGCAGGGGGCTTGCTTTTCACGGGACCTAAGAAACGGCAAAATGGCTTTGATCAGACCTGGCTGCTTGCAAATCAATATGTGCTATTTTTAAGTTATTAGGCAGACTGTGCGCTTGCGTGACTCTGATTGGGGTTTCTTTTCTTCCTTTTTGATCGTCTTAAATTTCTGGTGTTTTCGAACTCCCCTGTACTTTTTCCAATGTCTAAAACAATTTAGCTGGCCTTATGCTCAAGTAATTGTAGGCTCCAGGAGAAAAAATTCATTTTTTGTCCTGTCAAGTATTCTGTGCTCTGCCCTTGATCTGTTTTAGAGACTTATGATTACGGCAAATCAAAATAGTTTGTTGTCATAAATCATTTTATGTCCTGGTATTATATTATCTCGTCAGATACCAAGACCCGCAAGTGTTCTCTCTCTCTCACTCCCCCTTTGTCACCCTCCTCTAACTCTGTAATCATCCTCCCCTCTGTCGCTAGGAGACGCGGTCTTTCAAGCTTGGACTCTCAACGTCAACTAACTGATAAAACTGTTCTGATTAAACTAATTTAACACCAGAGTAAATAGGACGACGATATTCTGCAACAGATACGATTTGTTCAGGCCAACATTATATTACAATAAGTATTTTTGCATGTGTAATGTTGTACTTTAAATAATTACTGCCTTGTCTCAGTTTCTGACGGGAATATAGAAAGGAACAAAGAAAGAAAGACAGAATGAAATAAAGTAAGAAAGAAGAAAGAAAGAAAAAATGTAAAGACAGCGTGAAGAAACGTTTACAAGTTGTTTCACTGCACTCTGAAATCACATCAGCACTAGTGCCATATTAATACGACGCAAAGATGCGCAAACCAAGTTTAACTTTTGTAATCATAATCAGCCGGGATAATCTTCACACCACCCACTGACAACCAGCACGAAAGGCGTTTGTATTTCCTGTATAAGCCTCCCCAGGGAAAAGTTCTTTGGACACACGACAGACTCTCGCGCTTGACCGAACTGCCCTGAACGGCGCTGTACTAACGCGCACTATCGTTATGCAGATCTAATATCATCCTTGTTTGATCTAGTTAGCAGCTTCAGAAGGAGGATTGAACAATCTCTGTGATCTAATTTAAGACTGTCCATAAGAGAGCACTACGCCGGCCAATGAGGATGACGGGGTTATAAAATTCTGACGAGCTTTGGAGAACCTCGGCTGTTTGCTGGGGCGTGTAACCTAATTTGAGGTCCGACGGTCCGTGAGGATATTTAAACAATACTGATTCATTTTCAAAGAATGTTATCGCTAGCTCAATTCAGATATTTGAAATGTATTATTTTATATCTAATAAATTTCATATTTTCTTCTTTTTTTTTACCGCGCATGTTAGTGTGCGTATCATTCTTAGTACATACTGTCTATAATATCTTAACGGATTTCGCAACTAAAAAATGTGCGCCCAAACTCGCCAGCAAGCAAGCGAGTTTGGGTAAGGGGGTGAATTTGGAGAAACTGGGTGTAGATGTACATGTATTATAACATATTTCTATATCTGGATCTCAATAGTTTTCTTGTCTTAAGAAAAAGAATATTATATATATATCGATATATTTCCATCACAATTTTTCCAGGAATCTGTTTGGCACGTGTCTGAGAGATGTTCGTTATCTTTAACAAGTATGAACTACATGACCCGCCAGATTGCGTAACATCTGAACAACGTATCAGAGCTTTCTAAATAAGAAACAAAATAAAATTAGAGGAAAAATCATTTTTTTAGTCCTAACCTGGTAACATTATTTTAAGCACGCTAGATATAGGTTCCTAAGAATAATGTGATCTTACGGTCACAAAGAAAATGTGTTCCATGTGACACCCCACAAAAGGTCTTTCACAACAAGTTCCCTCTAATTTTTTTTTGTATTCTTCAGTGGCATGCCCACGCAGGTTATAAAAATGTCAGGCTTGTTATACTCCTCGCCTTAATCGATGCACTGGGAGACACACAGACTTAACCAATTGAATTACTATGTCAGATGCTATATATAGGTGCATGCCTCTCCCTCCTGCTTGGCATCCTCTTCTTTTTTAGGTCGAAAAACTAGGAGGAGCACAGAAAGAGAAAACTACTGTCCCTCTCATCCTCGCCATTGTGCTGTCAGCGAAACAGTAGAGCGATCAGATTAGGTCAGATGAAAGTTTATCCCGATAAACTTAGACGTCTTCGTGGATGATGAGCAAACCAGTCTTTTTCGTTTGAACAGATCCCAAGGCCAAGCGAATTGAATTTTTCAGTGTAATTTACGTTTTACTGCGTCATGAAAAGCTCTGGACATACCCTTCAGCATCAAGCTGAACACACAAATTTACGTGGGGAAGCAACTCCTCCCCCTTTTCCCCTGACGTCACACAAGGAAACTGTGTGTCGGGAAGCACAAATGCTATAGAGGGCCTCCACCCCACGCACAACTGCATTATCGACCTCTGGGGCTTCTCCCAAGAAACAAAAAGCCCGAGTATTGAAAGTGTGTCGTTCAAGACGAGTTTCCCTTTTAAGGTTAAAAAAATTAGCTGATCCGCGTGGGAGATATTTGCTCATTAGATGATTTCGACGCCAACACCTGGACTGGAAGGTGGGAAAAACCTATATATGGCAGTTCGTGATAACGTCAACCAAAGGGACATACTTTGCACTGGAGCAGCGGTCTTGGAGAATGTTGTATACTGCAGACTCTTCTCGCATTATAGGACATCTCATGTCGCACGTCACGACGAAATCAGGTTTCACAGACATGCAGGTAGGTGCCATGAAATGTATTATACTGTTCGTAAAGGCTGTCCGGTGTTAAAGTAACACATAACAGTAGAACATATTGTCCACGTATGTTGAGAATGTTTTTTTTTAAGTAACATTGTCATTGATGCATCGAGAAATGTGTTTTTAAATGGGTATATGTCATAGTTTTTGCAAATTTTAAAAATGTTATTTTGTTTGGCTTGTTCTGGTTGGCTGGTTGGCTGTTTGTTTGGCTGGTTGGTTAACTGCTGGCTTGCTTAGTTAATAATGGCGGTATTCGTAATTTTACTACTGTGGCTTGAGTACCCTGTAACAAGTTTTAAAACAAAATTTGTAGCTTTCTGTGAAGGTGCTGACCTTTTAAGTGTGGCTTTTGACGTTTCTGACTAAATATCTGACAGTTTGTGACTCCAGCTGGCAATGTAATCTCATTAAGTTCATACACCAGTTCATTCAAAGAGCCTAGCGCTTTTCTTGTAGGTTTCATTTTGACTTCACGGGGAAATTCGGATGGCATTGCCTCTGGACAAAAGAGTCTTCGATGACAGATGTTGTTTTCATGAGCGTGAAAGCTAAAAGTAAGAAAACATGAGGCACAATGCTTAGAACTTACCTTGGAAGTATGTTGTACACACAGCACTGGATTTAGCAGCAAACAGTAGAGTGGTAGCTTAATTTTTAAAAAAACTGCTTGCTGCCTGCGAAGGAACATTTGGTGGGAACAAAGCAGTTAAACCCAAACTGAATTTTTGACAAAGCAAATGAGGCTTTTAATGCTTTATGCGATGCGACAGAAATAAAATTTTATGGAATCATATTGTATTTCTTATTCAGCAAACAGGAAAAGAGTTTCGAAATATGAACAAAAAACGCCATTGTAGATCGTCGTTGAGTTGTCATCACTATCATAGTCCTCATCAGCATTGTCATTGTTTTTGCTCCCCTTATTACTGCTGTTGCCTTCTTTATCGCCGATGTCGGTTTTGTCGTTGCTGATCAATTTTTTAAAGTCAAGATGAAACTGGATTCGCAAGACATACAACGGTGAGGAATGTCGGAGCTGTGAAGGTATAAATATATTACAGGCAAAGGGTCTTGGACGCAACATTTCCAATTGAATTCCAAGCCCCGCCGTACCTTTTGTTCCGAGCTCATCGCTTGCTTTGGTCTCTGTTTGGCTCACTTCCTGCGCCGCCCGCAAAAGCCCCAAGTGGACAACGATAAGTCGGTAAAAATGACCAAATGTTAGTCTTGACAAAATCAATGCGGGAAGGGGGTTTTCTCCATGCCCAGCCTTCTGTTTCCTCAAGTTCACCAAAATGTAATCCTGCACGTGCCGCTACGAGTTCAGTGGGTACACTTCTCCTGGGTCAAATGTCAAATGCAGTAGAGATTTCTTTTTTCCTTTCTTTTCTTTTAGCTTTATTACTTTTACCAAAATTTCTACACCTGTACGTTTTGAGGAAAAGGAAAAATTAGTCTTGGGAGACCTCAGTCATTTTCCTCAAGCCTTCTTTTTTTTATTCAGTGTCTGATTTTGACAGTCTCACAATTGTTTGTTATGAAAAAGCATGAGCTCCCACTTTCTGTGTTTTTAAAATTGTAGGTTCTGTCTTCTTTTTCTTTTAAGATTCAGTACAAGCCTCTGCAGAAAAAAAATGGGTGACAGATTTTCTTGGCAAACGACTTTTCGCGAGAACTGCACCCTTGTGCACTCCTACAATCAGCGACTGGCGCATCGATTAGTTCGTTCAGGTCTGGGAGAAAGTCGAGTCGGCGCGGCATTAAGACGAACATAATCAGGCGGCTGAGAAGCGGCTAGGATAGGCCCTATGACGTGATTTCAAGGCATAAACTAACGGGCCGTGTGCTGCGCCAGACAAAAATTGGCGCTACGCCGCCTTAGTATTGACTATCCCAACAGCTATGACGCCAGTATGGGCCCTAAGCTTTCTCCGTGATTTGGCTAATACGCGGATACGGAGTTGCACGTGCAGGGTGAAATCGCGCACGTGCTGAGTTCAGGACATAGTAGACTGGTTGACTTCGCTTTCAAATCGTTCTGGCTGTCTTTGCTCCTTCGTTGGTTTGATTACATCGTTGGTTTGATTACAGAGATCAAACTCAGTGAGCATGGGCATGCAGCTTTGTGTCACACATTTTATTCACTTTTTTTTACAAGATTTTGAAACCACGCAATAAGCTGGAAATCCCACTTAATCTATTCCTGTTCTGCTATCAATTGTAAGATCACATTATGTGAGGTTTGCTCTCATTGTAATAACGTGTCCCTTCATAGCATGCAAAATGTTAAAAAAATAAAACTGAAATAATATCAAACCCTGTCAGCACATCCTCTGAAGATTGTCAAACCACAGGCTGCTATAACAGCTCTGCAAGCACCGTTCGTAAAACCTTCTATGAGAGTCCCTAATGGCTAGATAGGTTGTTTCCCTCGTGTGATTTTCAGTTCATTTCTACAGTACCTTATGTTGGGTATTGGTTATTATTTTTGTTTAAAGTACTATATTCTCACAAATGATTAGTTTAGATTAGCTTAGTTGATTTTGCATTGACATACATGATATTCTCATGTTCAACCAATGACCCAGCTCCACGTACCGTAGAGTAACCTTGTGACACCAGCTTTCCGAAAGTTAAGGCGCCATAAGGGACATAACACTGCAAAAAAGAATTGTTGAACTGTGCTCCCTAATGTTTACTGTCACATAACATCCTTTGTAACGCCTCAAGTTCATCCAAGGTGTTTAGCTTAACTGGTGCTAGGGTACGCAGAGCTGGAGTCTGTAAAACGCGGTGTTGTTTACTTCTTTTAATTCTTGGGGCAGCTGCAATCTATCTTTCGAAAATCCTCCGTTGTAGTCAAACATTTTCACTTCAAGAGAAACACGGCCCTGAAGTCTGCTTCTTTGTTTGTTCTTTCCGTTCCTCATCGGCAGTAACGGTTGGGGGTGACGGAGTAGGGAAGAAAATTTGTGGCCTGCCTGGCAGAAAATCGAAACAACACCCCAAGGCTGCCAAAAGTGGCCTGCGAAGTCAGGATGTTAAAAGAGTTTCCCTGTAGACTTTGACACGAGCTTCTTTCACTCGTATTACAGAGCTTTTTTCTCTTTCCAAATGTGCTTCTAATTAATTGGTATTTAGCGTTTTGAGGCTTTCATCCCGTCTTTACAAGCCTCAGATTCGCGTAGCACCATCAGAAGACATAAGTCTAAAAGTCGAAGCCCATTAACTAACTGGGAAAGCCTCCGCGAGCCCCCGTGCCTCTGTTACTGTATTCGTTGAAAGCCAGTGTTTCTTTTGTTGCGCACCTCACGATGTCTTCGTATAGTAACATTTCTTTTCCAAACAACGTCTTCGTTTATAACAGTTTCTTGGATTGTAAAAAGAACGTGTTTGCTTTAGAAGTATGTCTATTGAATTACTCAGTATTTCGGAAGTCGTTGTATGGTTTGGTCCGTTTTCTAGACATGTTCTTTGTAAAGAAGAAATCAAGTACACCTCCGTACTCTGATTTAAAACATACGCAACCAGAGAAGATTGATGTTTTCTACAAATCTTTCAAAATCTAAATGGTTCCTTTTATTCGAGCTGTTAATTCTTTAGATAGACTCGTTCATGTGGCCATCAGATTTGTAGCAGAGACTGTCTTTTTAGTCAAAGAATATGAGTTCCGCGGAGCGTTCTGGAGAACGTGTCTTCTCCCAAGAAGCGATTTAGCTGTTGGCTAGAGGCGGCGTTACCGCTTGCTTTATAACTCATCCTGAAAATCTCCCTCACGTGCTTGACTTGCCCCCTATTCGCTGTCTGCACAGAAGCCATTGCCCAAACTGCCTGTACCCGAACTGGCCGCCACTCTGGAGAAGTACCTGACCGTGCTGACCCCAGTCCTCAGCGCCCAGGAGCTGGAGACCACGCGGCAGAACGTGGAGGAACTTCTGCGGCACGGGGGAGCGGGGGAGGTTTTGCAGAGTTATCTTCTCCAACGGCAAGCGCAACTCGACAACTGGGTAAGCGACCCTATAGGGAAAACAGCGTCAGTGGGTACAAGTTGGCCGGACGTTTATTTAAGCCGTGTTTTAATCCACCGTTTACATCTCTTTCATCTCTTCTGCGGCATTTTCGAATTCAACAGCTTCCGAAGTCAGCTTCACTAACGAAGCTGAGCATTTCGTTCATTTCGGTTAGATTAGAACACGCTTTGGGGTCGGTTGGGAAGGCTAGATCATTCCGAATGTCGGTAATGGAATGAAAGACTTGGACTGTAACAAGTGTTCTTTTCTTTCCAGGGACTTGGTATAGACCGTTAAAAGATACCAATATGTAAAAGCTACCCTTGATAGTAGCAGCTCGATTAAAGCTCAGTAAATTTATTTTCATTATCAATTTTGTGAAACAATGAATGACTATATGTATAGACGTGCATGAAAACAACTGTCTCTGCCTCTGGTCTTTCGAAAACATTGACTAATAGCATATCTCTTGTCGTTGGTGTCTTTGAGACAAGTGGCGAATGCTGTCTCGATGCTGTCCGATAATGACGAGAGAATTACAGACATGCGTCTGTTATCATCTGCACTGAAAAACAAACTCTCAAAAATCTCCACGTTTGTGGTTCCCCAAGCACATCCCAGGGAAATGTGGGCAGCAGCGTAGAGCCACTAATGATTTGCTTTGTTATCGCAAAATTTGATTATAACTGATGGCAAGTGGCAGATAAATCAGTTACTTCCCCTGTTACTGTCGTCGGCGCCTCCACCCCAAAAGGCGCGGTCATGCTAAACACTTGTAGAAACTGAAGGATCGGATTGGGTCTGATTGCTCATCGCGTAATGCACTTCCGCACCTCATGCATCCTTTCTGCAAAGGTTAAAGGCGACTGCTGTATTTTTAAAAATTATTATTAACATAATTCAAGAGCTTATGAAATGCCTAGAAGAGAATGCAGTTCTTGGCCTGATTTGATTTATCGTCGATATTTTTTTATATTGAAAGCTGCTGCAGCTTGTATATGTCTGCACTTCTTCAAATAATTTTTATTACTTTTTGTAACATTTTAACTTCTGTTAGTGTCTTAATACAGTAAATTCAGATATTATTCTATTTGTCTTGTCGCTCCTTAAATTGTCTTGAAATTTTAAAAGAATTCAGTTCGCGAATCAAGGGTACTGACACAAATGTGAAATAGAAGTCTGAAAAGAATCGAAAACACTATCGTATGGAAAACATCATTATTATATTCTGCATTAATGCTATGTATGTTCTTCGTGTTGTAAAAACAAAATCTCGTGAGACGTACAAGAAAAACGTATGATTTAAGACAATTAAAATGGAAGAACTCGAAAGACACAAAGAAAACAAAGAGACTACCTGTGGGAAAGATCAAAGATTTGGTATCTTAAGCTGTAGTTAAAATAAACCGACGAACTAAGCGCACGCACACAGAACAATCATACTGGTTAGCCATAAATTCAAGTCTAAGAGCCTGCGTTAAGTAAAATTTAATGTCTTTAACATTCAATCTTAACTATAAATTTGTAAAACATTACAATATTAAATTTTCATGATCAATTTAACATTGAAGAATAATTATAAAAAATGCATATCACTGTCAATAAAGAATTAGTAATCATAAAATTTAAACTTCAGTGGTACAATTTTCATTTTCATTTAACATTCAGGTGTACGACTTGTGGTTGGATGACATGTACCTCAAACTCCGGGCACCTCTTCCAATCAATTCCAATCCAGGTATGGTCTTCCCCAGGCAGAAGTTCTCCAGCGTCCAACAACAACTCAGGCAAGTCTGGGACTCGTTCTTTCCGTCTGCTCACAGCAAGGAAGTCGTAACCATTTTGCTTTTTTTTTTCAACTGAACACATTTCTGACCTGAGAATACAGTGACGTTAACTGCACGAATACATAAGTTAACTGAAATGGGAAACGCAAATGTATCATTCGCCAAGTACAGGCGAAAACAAGTTTTTCCTTTCTCAGTGAGCTGACGCTCTGGGGGGAACTGGTTATAACAGCAAACTGATTGCCTCCCGTGGGCGATATTTCGCGTAACGTGCTGTGTAACATGGGCGCCAAGCGGCAGAGCAGTAAGTTGCAGACATCCTGCTAGGCTGGAAGAATGGAAATCGGGTGTAAATATTACAAACAGGGCTTTGTGAGTCTGCTGGAAGGCAGTAAATTCTCTAAGGGTACTGTGATCTATACAGAAAGTTTGATTTTTGGAGTTGTTCTCTTTTATTTTCTTTTGTCATCCTTTCAGTCTTCCTGTATCCTTCTCCGTCTTTCTGTTATGATTCATTCCTTTCCCCTCCGTGTTTGCTGATGTGGTTGAAATTAAATCACCCTGCTTATAGATTAACGCTTTATTTTTATTGTTTAGACGGTCTTTTTTATAGCAAAGTTGCCCTAATGGAATTAAATGCATAAAAGAATAAATCATTTTCAGCTATTTATTCATCTGTGATGCTAACTCATTTAAACTTATCGAGAAAATATTTTAAGTCAATAAAAGAAAATTGCACGAAAAGGAAAAGAAGGGATTAACTCACGTGAATTTAATGACATCAGTGCCGAATAGGGCGCTGGCTAAAACTCGATACGGTAAAGCCGTGATAGATGTTTCAAAAAACACTGCAATATCTGACCGGCAGAAGCCCATCAGAGGTGGCTGACATGACAGAACAGCAAGGGCGGTAATCGAACAGCTTCTGCTCTGACAGAGTTCTCGTTTGCTCATCAAGCGCGCACCGCTGACAGATGAGCAAGGTTGGGGGGTGGGAATGAGGGTGGGCTTTGAGTGTTCTTGAGGTCACACGGTCCACAGTCAGTGATCTGGAGCCGTATTCATGGCCGTTGGTTAAGCCTAAACCGATCGCGGTCACGTGACAAACTATCGGTTAGCGACCTTTGTTGGAAGTTTATGGACGTCTGGGCTAGTAAACCGACGGCCTCTAACCAACGTTAATTCAACGGTGGTTTTCGACTGCCGTTAAGTACGATAGCCGACCGTTAAACATGACGGTGATCAGTTTGTTTCGACCTCCACATCGTGGGGTTGAGAGGGAAAGACGGCGACTCCACAAGACGACAGTAATGTACTAAACTTCTCGCTGACCGTAGCTCATTGAATATATCTACATATTAAAATAAATAGGAAAATAAATATGATAATAAATAAAATCAATAACTAACAATTAAAAATGTAATGAATTGGAGAAATTGTAATGAACATATTAATTGGAATTTATCTCGCCTGATTTCGTGAGAGCTCAAACACTATAAAACACACTTGGAAAATCCACACTTTCTCTCTCTCTCTCTCGCTCTCTCACGACACATGCAAACATATTATATGTACTGACAATATGTCTGAAGAAAACAACAGTAGATTATGCCCACAAAGTCCGATGTGTGAATACTAATTTGTTGGGTCAATCCAAAATAATTTATTTGTCAGTTTTTTGTTTGTTTGTTTTTCGCTGTGCGTAAAGTTCCTCCTCCCTGTCTTCGTGTCGGTCGCAGTTTTTCAAGCGGGAAGTAAGCAGTGTGGCTCAGAGCGCATGCGTAGTGACGGACTATTCCGAAGTAACCCCAACTACCCCCCGGTTACCTGCCGACTGGTGGTTAGTTCCTTAAGAATGAGCAGTCACTTCAACCAACGGTTACATGTTAACCGTCGGTTCCATAACTAACACTGGTCATGTTTACCGTCGGTTAAATAACCGCTGGTCATGAATGCAGGCTCTGAACTGTACGCTTAACGTGGTTTTCATTTTTTTTATGGCAGACCTCTTGTGGAAAGATCCCCATAAAATCAACCTAGTTTCGTTAATATTTATCATCTGCATGATTCCAATTAATTCCGGTTCATGATCACTTAGAGTTAATATTTCATCTTCCTTTACATATACATTCACGCTAATTTATAGAAATAACCTTAGCTCGATTATAGATATTTTTTTCAACCTCTGGGCTGGCTTGCATGAGGGTTCGTAGCTGCTCTTCTGGTCATGAGAGCGGTCGTAAGGCCCATTCACCCTGTGTATTTTAAGTCCACATTTACGTATGAACAGGGGATAAGAACGCTCATGCATGCCAGCCCTGGAACTGAATTAAAATTTGTATATTGTCTCTAATTTACACACACGCTGAGCAGCTGGTAGTCTTGCAGAATTTGAAGTGATGGTGGGTTTTATTTTTGAAAAAAATCATAATGGATGTTGAATATGCGCGCGTGCGTGGGCGCGTGCGTTCGTGCCTGTGTGTTCGATTTGCAGCTCATTATGTTTTGTGGAGGCCTTAGGATGAAAGCTCGTATAGCATCAAAAACATTCCTGCTCAATATTCCAAGTTTTCGTAAGATGCGCCATGCCAAATATGAAACGTAAACACGTTATAAGCTGAGGAAATATTCTTTAAAAAAAACTGAGTTTACAAAGCAGTCGAAACTCTGGCGCCAGAGAGAATCACCACAATCAGAGGTGTGAAGGGGGTGTGATTGGGTTAGCAGTACGGTGCTAGTCGTAAATCTGGCAAGGGCTCGCCTCAGGGGAGTAGTAAACCAGCTAAGCGGGGAGAACGACCACAGCAGGGTGAGGGAAGGGTAATCATCGAAAAGAAAGAAGCGAACACAACTTTATGTGGTTAACAAAAGAACGAACGCTTGAGCAACCACGTTTTAAACGTTTTACAAATATCAGTTTTGTTTTCCACAAACAGTTGAAGTCTTTTCAGCTGTGGTACCCTGCTCACAGAAAGTTTTCAGAGCATTTGTAATCTGTTTTCGGAAATATACGTTTTTGATCCTCTCTGGTTTTATAATGTCCGCACCTCTGCCAAGATTAGATAATTTCGGAAAGTCTCCAAACTCTGCAGGCAGCATTGTGAAGTTTACATCTGAGCTGAATCTTCGGGCTTAAATTCTTCCTTCCATCTCTCTCCCTAGTTCCCTACTCCTCCCTTTCACGTTATTTTTTCTGTCTTTTCTGACTTTGACCTCTTTGGTTCTCCTCCCGTCGCTAGCCTCGTCTTACTAAATGCTACCTTTCTATCAAGTGCCGATAACACAAACGATAATAGTTTTGGTTTCTTTTATTTTTCAGCTACGCCGCCAGATTTGTTTGTGGAATACTGGACTACAAGGTCATGATAGACAGGTACTTGCCGTTGTCCCTCGCTGCCAGCTGGAGGGTGGGAAACGTTATCAAAACCGTCCATGAAATGTCAGAGCAACAGAGCAGTTGGGTTACTCCACTCCTCTAGTCCCTATCACGCACACGTCAATCCTTGCTCCCTCCCTCCCTCTTTCAGTCATTCACCTCCACACCCACACACACAGAGTTAAACTGCGCATTAGCGTGTGTTCCCGGTATGACTGATTAAGTCAAGAAACTTCTTTACAAAGCAAAGGTTATGCACAAGTACCGTCCTCTTCAAAGCAGATTGCTGCTAATCTCCAACTTCTTGAGTGTAATTCTAGCATTAGTCGCGTGGCCTTCCTCCTGTCGCGTGGCTACCTGTGATGTTTGAGCTGGCTTATCCCTCTTTCCCAGACCTCTAGGTACGACAGGAAAGCACTACAAACGCCGTACAGCAAAGATGCTGCAAGTAATTCACGCTAGCTTTTGATCTTGAAAATAAACGTTTCTTGCGTTCCTACAACCTTTAGTTAGACTACTTGGAAACTTGGAAACACAATTTTCTCCTTCATGTGCCAACGTATGCCATTAGGGGTAATAGTTACAAAGATTTTCCCACGCATTCCGAATGAAGACAGATGCTGTTTTGTGATGTACACAAAGCTCTCGATTCTAACCAGCTGTATCAGGCTTCTGTCGAACACCACGACACTGCAGGGTGTCTTAATGGCAGAATTTTTGTGGACCCGGTGCTGTGTGCCAACACAGTTCACGACTTCCGTTACAAAGAAAATGAGAATATTTCAAGACACGAGCATACGCCGTATTGCCGAAAGCACAAAACACTTTCTAGCACCTCCCCTCACTGTTACCACCCCCCTACGGCTCATTGCTATCAACGGCTCCAAGTTGCCGTTCGAAAGGAGGTGAACTTTTTTTTCGTTACTGCGTGCCGTGAGAGCAATCTCGCCATCATAGTCTTCTTACATTTCCTGTGGCTCCGCCAGCGCATCATCACCCAATCTTTATTAACCTCACGGCCTTCTCCACTGCTTGGCCAGCGGCCCTCCAGGACTCTGACGGCAGCAGATGAGGACCAAGCTGTGAGAGCGCAAACTTCGACCCGCGTGCGGCCGGCCGCCCGGAAGTCACGCAGTGATACAGATGAGCCGTTTGAAGACGAGACAAAATCGAACCGAGCGAGGAAAGTGAGAACAGGACATCGGAACAGCTTTTTAGGCTGCTGCTGAAAATAGCGTGCGTCTCACGTGTACGGGCGTGCACGCGTAGGTGTGCGTGTGTGTGGTGCGTGCAAGCTCACGTACCCGTATGTGAGACTGCATACCCGTGTATGCCTGTGTGTCACACCTTGTACACTGTTATGTAAAGTACTTGTAATTGAGTTCTTTGTATATCTAAGACGGAATGCCTTTAACGAATTGAATCAGTTTGCGTTTACATAATCTACAGTAGTATGGGTGTCTATTTAAAAAAGTAATAAAACTCCTTAAAATAAGTCTTCTGGAACAAATTTCGAAAGTAATACAGAGTCGTACAGTCACTGTCCAGAGAAATCAGTTTAGATACTTTCTTGTGAAAGATTTAATGATTTTATATATACATATATATGTTGATATGCAGTTTTTCTCTTGCAAGTAGCTGGTCCTTAATTTATGGCTTTTATCAAATTTTGTGATGTTAATCCATAAATATTGTTGTGCGGTTGCTGTTTTACAAGAAAGAAATATAATCTAGACTCCATACAAAAGGCAAACTATAATATTCTGGATAAACAGTTGCATATTCTTGTGTACAGTTCTTCAAGATCTGACCAACCTATAAAAGTTCATCTTACAAACGTGTGGGCTTCATATCAAAGGGCTTGAAAAGTTTTACTCCCAACACTGCCCTATGATTTCTGCTCGGTTTCATCAGCGGTCTTCGACGATAATGTTTGAGGAGATAACACGCGGTACCAGAAGCCTGAATATTTCATTTCCGCTCGTGTCTTGTGAGGGTCGTCCCGCACAGGGATGGGGTCTTTCTCAGGCTCGAATCGTGGGGACGATGTCGGGGGAAGGGAGCGGTGGGGTGAACTGGCTGCCTTCTTCACGCCAGTTGTCCGCCAGACCCCTCCACTTCGTGCGTGTCCGCCGTAAAATCCTACCCAGATGACTGTGATTTTTTTTTTGCCGGACTGTTCCACATCCTCCATCCCCATGGCGAGATTTTGCCTGCCTTCCCGCGTTCCCTCCACTTGAGATATTTGCCTCTCCCGCGGTGCAGCCAGCGCTGCTGCTGGGTGCTGAGAAAATGACCTTCGGAGAGATTGAGCTGTGTTGGTTTTGTTCCATCCGTGGGATTTTTTTTCTTACCACTCATTTCCGGGGGTGTATTGAACAAATATATTTCACTGCATATTGATGATACCCCTGCTGCGAATCCCAGGGAGTACTGTCCCTTGATCAATCTTTCCCAGACAGCAACAGAGGGAGGGAAGCGTTTCAGCTAAACACCCTCCACCACCCACCCACCCCTCTCAGCTGGTCTCCCATATTTGGCCGGGTCCAGCTTCTTTTGTGAGGAACCATTCTGGGGCATTCATCAAAAGTTTTCCACTTCTCTGCCTATCCAAAACATTTGGCAATTTTCTGGAGAGGCGTGATCAATTTTGGGGGTGTTTGACAACGCACTGATGAATTATGGGCTCGAGCAAGGCGCAGTGGCTACACCGGTTATGACCTTGTCACATATTTTGCTACTATTGTAAGCGTGCTAAAAGACCACCAATCTTTGCTCGGAGCCCCTCGGCTGCGCGTTTTGTGCGCACTTCTGGGTGCAAAGTTTACCGAGCGGCTTGGGTTCTGGTAGTGCAACACCCGTAAGACTGTTCACCCCTTTCTCAAACCCCCGCACATTAGTTGCTGGTTCACTAACGCACAACAAATGTTGCTATACACTTCTCTGCTTTAGTTCTTGCTTAATGTCATTTGCGACTCCAGAATCCTTGTTTAAAAACAATGGGGACTATGACAGAAGTAGAATCTACGTGTTTCCATCACCGTCGGAACCAGGAACACGTACCTAGAGCACGAACCAAGAACCTTCTATATGCTGTTCATCAAAAACACGGAGCTCAGGAAATCGGTCTTATGCTGTGGTCAACTAAAATTCTCGCGTGATTGTGTTCGAGCGTTGCCCATGCTGATTTGCACAAAAGATGTCCTATTTATGAACACTATTTTCATAACCGAGAAATGCCCTACGTAGATTACTTAAGAATGAGAAAACGATAAATAACTTTCACACTTATCGTCTGGCTGTATTTCGGCTTAACGAGACCCGTTCTGCAGCCAACGGAAATGTGTAACAAATAATCTAGTTTCACCTTGGAGCTCACTATCTTGAAAAGAAACAATTAATTCAATCAAAACACCGACGGCTGATCCATAATTGATGCTGATTCGGCGATTGCTGTCCGGCTGTGGTGTCCAGCCACCCTGGAACGACAAAAGCTCCTAGCTTTTCATTCAGATTTTTTTCCCCTCCAGCCACGCCATTGCCAGTTAGTTTCCAGCGTCACGCGATCCGACGGCAAGCGTTGATTTGCAGACTGGCATCATGAATCAGGCATCGAGTCCGAGGCAGTGAAAGCGCTTGGGGGGATATTTAAAGTGTCGCTTGCTGCGGCCCGCTAGCGGTTCCTGCACGCTAACTGTATTTCCGGGCAGATAAGCGCTAAAACGGAGTCGCGGATTTCATGTGTCATCCGCAAATTACAGTTCTGTCTCCACTGATTGTGTCAAAACTTTCCTCCGCGCACAGCAGTAATTCGATCAACGGCGGCAAGTGCGAGAGGCTAAAGCAGAAAACCGTTGGAGGAAACGTTTGAGTTCTTGTTTGAGGGGTTTTTTTTTTTGGCTTGTGGCTGCGAGGAGTTCCGATCGAGTACCCAACCCAACCACCACCGGCAGTCCTTTTCTAAAATGTATGGCATTCGTTTGTGAAAGATTTCTTGTTCGACATAACTAACCTTCAGCATGCAGCTTAAAAAGAAAAAGCGAGCTTTATCGAGCTGTATGGGTAAAGATTAATCATCAATTTCAAGCACACAACATGGGGGAATGGCGTATCTGTTGGCATCTGTAACACCCTTGTATGTTCGTTTGAAGGCACCTGTGAGAAAAGATTGTATTTTATCACGCATTTATTCATGCAAGCGGGCTTGGCCTTGCCGCCGTTGATCTGTCTGTCTGTCTGTCTCTTAATCTCCCATTTATCAGTCAGTCTGTCCGTCTCTTCTTCGCACTTCATGAGTGACCCTGTGTGCGTGAGTGCGTATGCTTGTGTGTGTGTGCATACGCGTTTATATACGTGCATGTATACGTGTGCATGTGAATGCGTGCGTGCGTGCCTGCGTGTGTTCTTGGGTAGCGGGACATTACCAGTGGAGAGACTCCGTTACCTGGAGAAAGGCCAGCCCTTGTGCATGGAGCAACACTATCGGATGTTCTCAAGCTACCGACGGCCCGGCATTCCCAAAGACGTGCAGCTGACAACACTGGGCAAGGACAGCCCGCCCTCCATCATCGTGGCTTGCCGTGGCCAGGTGAGGTCAGCGTGTGACGACACGGAACACCCCGTCACCGTGTGCATCTCTAGTAGTCAGCTATGTCTTTCGGTTTTTTTATTTCGTTATTTCGTGGTGTCGTTACCTGCACGCGCGTTTCTTCTCAGTCAGGCTCAGTCGCCCTGTGATACCCTGCCATCAGGATCATTTCCATGACAGTCCTTGTATAATTCTCCTACATCCTGTTGCACACATACCGTTGGCTAAATTTTTTTGCGATTATGTAAATACATCGACAACAAAGACAAGTGCAGATCTGTTTGTATGGTATGTGGTTGAATTCGTACTCGAGCATTGTACTGAACGCAGCCGGGCACATAGTTAAGTTAGGTTCGTAGTTATTTTTAATTCCCTGTAACAAGTTTATTGTTATTGTAAAATAACGTTACTTTTTAAAAAAAATCGTTATTGTACTTTGTACAAATCTGATTGTTTTTATGTATACAACAATACTTGAAATACTCTAACACACAACAGCTGCAGTTCAGCAACGTTTGATGTCCGTCTTGGTCTTTCGCCGTCAGTCGTAACATCTCGTTTTCACTGAGGCGTGTTAGCTATCCCACATTGTAGATTTGCCGAAAAGTGAACTCATAGTAACAGAGTTTACCTGTGGGCTGATAATAACACAGTGTGCTTGTATTTGTGTACTGATAATAACAGAGTTTACCTGTGTTTAACAAGTTTTTATCTGGTTGTTTTGCAGTTTTATAAGCTGGGCCTTACTCACGAAGGAGCTCCCCTCAATGGACAAGAAATTTATTCACAGCTGAGCAAGATTGTCGCTGCTGCAGAAGTAGACTCTGTCGGCGCTCCAACTGTCGGTGTCCTGACGTCACGCGACCGCTCCAAGTGGGCCAGTGCCAGAACGAAACTTATCGAGGGTAGGTCATGGACCAAGTTATCTCTCCTAATTCCGTAATCAGGCTGAAATTTCCTCCGTTATTCTACATCTGCTTGTTCTTTTCGTTTTCTTCCGCTCGTGTGATTTTAAACGAAGAAGGTATATCAATTTAAAAATTCTAATAATGTTGAAGACGATTTAAGATAAAACCTGAAACTAAAACAAACCAATAAGAAAACGTATAAAAGTTAAGAATATTTTTATAATGCGTTACTAATAAATATATATTTGGGTACATAATCCTACCAATTTCATTAAAGCCAAAACTAAACTTTCAAAATAAGACTAAGCTTTCAAAAGCTGGATTTTCGAGCACTGAGTTTTCAGCTGGACGATTTTTAAGGTGATTTAAATATTTTTAGGAAAAGTAATTTCTCTTTTAACTAAAGGCAAAACTCTGGTAACCTAGACAGTCATCAGGGAACAAATAGCCCTTTCCTGTTTTAATGACTGGAGATTTAAGAGTTCAAATGATATTCGCAGTGTCAGACCTTTGATAAGGAGCAATTGGAGCAGAGATTGTATCTTTGCTGCCACGTAAAGCCATGAACCAGAAAAAACAGCACATTAACAATACCCCAGTTCTAACAGACCTGATCTTAGGTTATATGACTGGCAAGTGGTGACCTTCTGTGGCGTCCTGGGCCGTAAGGTTAATGGATTTAGAGAGGCCTCATGCGGTTTTGGGTCGTTATCTTCAATGTTCCCATAGCTGTTTTCTGTTACATGCCAATCATAAGCAGAAGCCCTTTTGGCTCGGCTTTCGTATATATTATAGCATTTACAGCAGCACATCTTTTTTTTCCATCAAGATGGTCCAGGTATCTGCAAGAAAAATAGTTCCTCTTCACTCACTCACTCAAACTTCACAACGTCCTTCATTTACGAGGATGAAACATATCTCAGAAATGTTTTAACAAAGAATGCAGAAGGTTCCCCGTGCAGTTTCCACCCTGGCTTTCACACCATTTGCGACATATCGTAACATCTCGGCAAATCGACCATTCCAAAACTTTGTTAGGAGCTCACAGCTGATTGATATTTTCATTGTTCTAGGAGTATCACACTCGGGCCAGCATGATCTTATGTTGTGTGTGTTTGCCGGTTACACAGTTCATTCTTTAGCAAAAATGTATTGATAATCTCTGACGTCTCTTGTGACGTTTGTCCTCGCTTCCGTATCTAGAATTTAAAAATTCTTCACAAATCAACATTCCGATTAATGTTAACAATCATTTAATGTTGTCCGTCAAACTGTCTAGATGATTAATTTCTTTGGTGTTTCGCGGCCTTCCGAAAGAGACCACTCTTCATTACCGACTCACTGACAACAGAAAAATAACTTTATAAGGAAATTAAGTAGAAAGAACTATTTTTGTTAAAGCTCCAAATCAAATCTATCACCATTAAGAAAACACTTCTTAGTGCTTTCTCCACCTTCTGGAATGTTAATTTTTTTTAAATTTAGCATTTGACTCGAGGAACTGTTCTCATATTTTCTCCATCGGCTTGTATTCCAGACGCTGTCAATGCGAACAACCTGGATGCCATAGAAAACAGTCTGTTTATCCTGTGCCTCGACAAGCAACCGAAGATGACAGACGTTCATCCTGGGCTGGAGGAGGACAACTTCAACTCCGTCAGTCAGCAGATGCTGCATGGACAGGGGGCTTCAGTCAACACGGCCAACCGCTGGTTCGACAAAACGATACAGGTTTGCAGACAATTGTATTTTTTGATGTATGAGAACGCAGCATTCTTTAACAAAACCTTCTTCATTGCTTTCGTCCCTGAAGATGCTTACATCGAAAACGAAAGACGTGTCACTGCATTTGTCTGTGACGCAACTTAAGTCTTGAACCGAAAAGACTTGTCAAAGTCAAAGACTTTCCACAATAATTAAAAAGTGCGATGAGAACTGCGAGAAAGGAAGTGAAATGCACCGGTTATTTCCTGTAGCGATCGAGAATGAGGGCAGTGGCAGGAGAGTGTGTGTGTGGGGGGGGGGGGCTGATTTGTAAGCAGGAGGCAAGCGTCTGTTGTGCAATCGTAAAGTTTTCGCTTTGGAGGTGCCACACTTCTAGCCGTCAGCTCAAGTTTTGATTTGGCACTTGACAAATGCAAGTACTGGCGTCGTTAAGAAAAAATACTGTCAGCTGACTCGTTTGATGATTCGAAATTAAGACTCCCGTGCACGGGCAGGAGAGTGAATCAATCGCGGTTTGGCCGGCATAGGCAGCACCAGGATACAGCCTTCTCCTTCCCCCCTCCCCAACATCTCTCTCTCTTTTCTCTCTCTCTCCCTTTCTCTCGCTTTCTCTTTCTCGCTTTCTTTTTTCTGTACGTTTCACTCCTTACCGCCTTGTCTCCAAACTCTCTCCTATTTGGTTTTTTCTTTCTTTTCTTCTTGGTTTGTTCGTTTATTCCTCCGTCTGTCCGTCTTTTTGTTGCCTTTTCACTCATTCATTCAGTTTCATTCCCAACCTGCCCATCTCAATCATCACCACCGCGCCTCACACACGCGCAAGTACTCACAAATTACTAGGAACGAAAGAATGGTATTAAATATCCATGTTGAATAACCCGCCAGCTGGACCAAAAGCGTTTAGTTTCAACTATTTCCTGTAGCATTCCTTCTCAGAGAGCACACCTATCGCTTCTGCGCCCTTTCTTCCAGTCGGTGACACGCATGATTTTGGCCACATGCTCTGTCACATGCCTCTTTATCTTCAAACTTATTCTTTGGGCGCCTTTCCACGTCGCAACGCGCGGTTAAATTATCACTTCAAAGTTTAGCTCCATCCATTCTTTCTCGCTTTGCATGTCAGAAAAGGGGCGGAATGGATTTCTTTACTCACTTTCCTTTGCAAATCAATGACTTTGATATCAATCATCTCAGGCGGGAGCCTTTTTTTTCGTGGACCTCCGACATCAATCTGTTTTGGTGCTCGCTCATTGATGCTAATAACTTCTAGCCAGTGCGCGCGCGTGTACCGCGAATGCAAAGGATAGCGTAGATGTACACGTTACGTCCGCCTGGTGAAACTAGCTGCCGTCTGCTGTGGTGTAGACCTTTCTTTAGCGAAATAAAGAATCTCCTATTTCACCGAACTTCCTACAACGCGGAATTGGCAAGATATACATGTATGGTTCAAAGTGGGAAAAATGTATGTGTGCGGCCAGATTATGCCAAACAGGGCTGGCTTGCATGAACTTTCTTATCTCCACTTCCGCTCATAAGAGCAGTCGTGAGGCCCATTCGCCCTGTTTATTATACATACACCTTTAGGAAAGAACAGGAGATAAGACTGCTCATGCTAGCCAGCCAGGAGTCTCGTAGTGCTATCCACTGATCGTTTATCCCTATCACCACACAGACTGAATCCTACCATCGCCTAATCAAACCGTCAATTGCAACTTAATCACTTCTGAGCTTCACCCCTCCCCCCCACCCCAGGCCCCGCTCCATGACCCTTACCACCTTCATCATCATCTTCGTGTTCTTCGTCATGCATAAACCCTATCTTAATGAAGGTTGCGTAGAAGCTTGTTACCCACCACTGACTGACTGACTGACTCAGTGACTGACTGACTGACTCGATGACTGACTGACTGACTCAATGACTGACTGACTGACTGACTGACTCAGTGACTGACTGACTGACTGACTGACTGACTGACTGACTCAGTGACTGACTGACTGACTGACTGACTGACTGACTGACTCAGTGACTGACTGACTGACTGACTGACTGACTCAATGACTGACTGACTGACTGACTGACTCAGTGACTGACTGACTGACTGACTGACTGACTGACTCAATGACTGACTGACTGACTGACTGACTCAGTGACTGACTGACTGACTGACTGACTGACTCAGTGACTGACTGACTGACTGACTGACTCAATGACTGACTCACTCAATGACTGACTGACTGACTGACTGACTGACTCAGTGACTGGCTGATTGACTGACTGACTGACTGACTGACTCAATGACTGACTGACTGACTGACTGACTGACTCAGTGACTGACTGACTGACTGACTGACTCAGTGACTGACTGACTGACTGACTGACTGACTGACTGACTGACTGACTGACTGACTCAGTGACTGACTGACTGACTGACTGACTCAATGACTGACTGACTGACTCAATGACTGAGTGACTGACTCAGTGACTGACTGACTGACTGACTCAATGACTGACTGACTGACTCAATGACTAGCGAGTACAAGAAGTATGAAGGGCACGCGTTAGCACAACTGCCAGAAACCAAGTTGCCAATGCTCGCCTTGATTTACCAGAGAAAATATTTTACGTGGGTTTAGACCAGGAGGAAGCCATGTACTCACACAGACACACAGACACACAGACGTTCTGCGTGCTAAATGCCCAGAAGGAAACTGCAAAATAAGAATTAAAAACAAAATTTTTACAATATAATCCCTCGCTCCAAAAACCTAAAATTACTCTGAATTCCATCAGAGCGGATGAAAATAGAAGTCCTGCATAGAGCAAAAATAACCGAAGAAAACTAGTAAAGCCTAACTCGACTAACTCGGTTAAATGGCTAGACCCGCCACCTGGTAAATTTTGTGAAAAATGGAACTCGACAGGGCGGCATGTAAAACCCAAGTCCCAATTTTAATCTGTCAATTTAAATGCTGTCAACCTAATTAGCGTCGATTTGAAATAGCGTCGACTTGTAACAGCGATGGCCCTGCAAAACAAACTGCAAGATCCTACGTTATAACACACAGTTTTCAACTAAGAATCTGACCAAGTGCCTTTCCCCGGCCACCCAATTAATGGTTCAACTCAGAGAATCTTATTTCGCAAAATTCTGATGTAGGCCTAGGGTACGGTAACCAGCACAATGACGATCCTTTTACCTTACATTTTAAGCTGAGGATTTTAGACATCAATTGGTCAACGACCTTCCTACCCTGTCCTGCCCCCAACTATTCGATCAATCAACATTGAAATGCATCCGAAGCTATCTCCTAGCGACAAAACCTTTGTCTCCCTCACGCGGTTTTTTTTTCGAGCACATTAAAAAAAATCCGTGTTCTACAGAACAGTGCGATGCTTAGCAAACTGGTGCGTGGCTTAAAGGTCCCCGGGGCTAACAGTCAAATAAAATCAAGGTTTTTGCACTCTACTATCGCTAAGACATAGCACTACTAACAAGTTAATAAGTAACATGCGTGAACAGTCAGGGCCACTAGGGCTCGCACACAAGATTTGCAACCCTAAAACCAAGATTTAGAAGTCTGCTAAAGCTTGCGCCTCGAGATCGTTAGTTCCAAAAAGTAGATCCGGCTTTACGAACGTACTTTCGTTTTAATGATGATTACAAACCGCCACAATGCTAACAAATTTTGAGGTATATTCTACACAAACCTGAAAATCTTAAAATTTCTATCAGAGGTGTTTGCCACATAAGAATTTAAATCAGTTGTGAAAATACAATCTGTAATACTTACTGTTCTCATTGCCGTTCAAGGGAGATAAAAACTCCAAAAACAGCCATCTCCAGAGCAGTACAAGGGCCATGATAAGTTCTCGCTTTCTGCAAAAGTAGTTACAATGTTCGTGGTACAAGCCAATGGAAAATGTATTAGTAACATTTTGCACAGAAGCTTAGCTTTCCACAGCAGGGCTTTGGGTAGCTTCAGTTTCACAGAACCTGCACACTTCGGCCAATCATCATGCCTGCTGTATCTTAAACTCTCGCGAGAGTTTGCCCGAGATCTGAGGCATTTTGGATGACCAAGACTGGCGCACTGACAGCTGTGACAAGAAAACAAGCAATCAACGCAACGCAGTCTTTTCATTTTGCGTTCTTGTGTTTTTCCTGTTGTTTGTTCATAATGTGTTTTTCTTGTGTTTGTTTAATTTTGCTTGATTTATTGTGTTTGTTCTTTTTATTTTTTTGTTCTCTTTCTGTTTTTTTTCTCGTGCTAGTTTTGTTTGCAACGAGAAGCATGAGATTCGTTGACCTCGCGTGATTGGGTGCCTGCACGGTTAGGTGGATGTGTGGCAGGCTGGTGGGCACCGAATGCCTCTGTAATCGAGATCTAGAGTGTTGCGGGAAGGAGGTAGGGTTGGCCATTACATCGTAATCAACTGTCGTGTTGTTGCCCCCTTGACTGGTGGTTTGAAGGCCATAACAGTCGAGTCATCCCCGTCACTGACTGAGACGGACTCTGTGCGCTGTTGTTTACAGATCATTGTCGCTGAGGACGGCGCCTGTGGGATGAACTACGAGCACTCCGTGGCAGAAGGCATCGCGCTCGTGCAGCTAGTGGAGCACGCGCTGACCTATCTGTAAGGTCACTCCCTGACGTCACATCACATCCGGGGTAGGGGCGGGGAAGATGGGTCTAATGCAAAGAGAGAACGATCAAAATCTGAGACGACGCATACATTCCGAGACAAGTATGTACGACAACATAATGAAATCAAACCAGACGTCTCACTGGATAAGTCCAACCGACAGGCTCTGACTTGCCAGATGTCAAGGAAGCCTTAGACTTTGATTGTTTTCTATAGTTGTGCATTAGCCTCTACCCTCCCTCACCCCATCCATTGCACGTATTGCGTTTATTCCTTTGCTAACTCGTTGCTTTAACCCTACCATGCCCATTCTTCTTTTGACTTGAGACACCAACTGTTCAAAAACGAAGTCTCCTGTTTAGCTTGATTATCATGTCAGGTTTGCCTATCGGATAACCAAATAGTATCGTGCCCACCATGACCCGGGAAACAGCCTGCTGTACGGCTCAGTTAACAAACCTCTAATGTTAGTGCAGCTTTTTCACGCTTGGCTGACGGCCTAACAAAACGTGACGATTTGTCGCATGACAGTTGCTCGTGTAATTGCACGTGCACCGTTTTAAACTTTGTTTAGCAGTTTGGCACGATGTGTATTCTCTTTCCCCTTTATCCATCTGCGTCCGTTTGTTATTTCCTTACAGCATGACTCATCACCCCCCTCTCCACAACTTAATATTTTAACCCCAGGTCAAAGGAAGACGTCGTTGACCGTTTCCACCAGCAGAAAAAGCGCCACCTTCCTGACCCCGTCAGGTTCATTTGGAGGATGACGTCAGACACACAGGCCGAGATTGATCAAGCAAGTGATGAAATTGATGCGTAAGCAGCTTAGATAGACATTGACTGACGTCTGTGCCCTCACAGGTTGCACTTTAGCAGAAAATTGGAGTGAAAATTTGAGTTTTAAGTGTTTTCTGAAATTTCTCCAACGCTTTAGATTTGAATAGTTGAATTTCTAGACACGTGGCATTACACAAAACTTCGGGGAAGGGGAGGTGATGATGGTGTGAGAGAGTAATGGAAATGATGCACCCCGAAAACCAATTTACAACTTAATGACTAATCAAACGCAGTGCTGAGTAGAGTTCACCGCGCTGAATCAGAAGAGCAGTGGAAGGATGGGAATCTAGACGCTTTCCAATACACAGTTCCCTCCCTTGCCCTGAAAAAAAAACTGGAAGACAGATGGGTTTGAGTTGACTAAGATTGTAAACCCCGTAAAGTACAGACTCGTTTACAAACAGGCTAAGCGCCGGCTTCGAAGTTATGGGTCTGCTGCATGAAGTATTGCAAGCTTTGGACAGTAAGTAACTTGTTCCAGCTATCAACCTTAAATTTTGAACTGCGTGACCTGTGCGTAGGTCACCCTTCACTTTGAACAATTTTCAGACGCTATAGCACGCTGTGTACCTGTCACAGACATATAATGCAATAATAAAGCGGAAATCCCAGTGTGTTCGGTGATCAGCTGATTTTCAAGAGCCCTAGCTCTCCTCCCCTCGCCTGTGTTTTTTCATCATTATGAAGGACAGCTGCATCAATAAAAATGAGTTATAACAGAAGGTGCAGCTTTACTGCTAAAGAGGTGATGACTGATAATATTGTCTTATCTGACACCCTCTCATAGCTTTTTTCTACGAATGCTAAATGTGAAAAGGTTTTCTATCTCCGCCATACATATTTCCATATTTTATTTGATACATCAACTTCTCTCTCTCTCTCTTTCTTTCTTTCTCTCTCTTTCTCTCTTCCAGAAGCTTACAGAAAACGCACAATAAAAAAATTCTTGATTCTCTCACAAATTTATTATCAGAGAAATGGAGATACACCTCGGATGCTTCGGACACTATACACAGACGCAATACCAGGACTTTACGATGTCTCAAGATGACAATACCTTAAATATTCAGTACTCCCGTATACAGCTAACTTCAGTCACAGTAGTTCTTCAAGGCGGCCTCGAGGCAAACAAACCTCACATTGCAGACCTCACAGAAGCCCTTAGAGCAGAGCTCACAAAGAACCTCACGCCAGAACCTCGAGCACAGCAACTTCTCATCCGGCATGCAAAATGCGCTGTAAATCCATTGCGAGCAACAACTTCATTTTCTTGTTTGCCTATTTGATTGGCCGACTACCCTCTTCTGCCCACAGCCGCAAGAGGCGAGGCAATAAAAATGTTAGGATTGTGCATTACTCGCACTTTACACTGGATTTGCTGTTTCCTGCCAGGAATGCCCGCGCATGCGCACTAGGCGAGTAACGAGATGAGCGTTTCTTGCGGCCAGGAGCTTGCCGCGTGATATGGAAGAGGGAGCTCAAACCATCCTCAGGGGGGTACGCAGCGGTATGAACAATTACTTTAGATACTTTGCCGGAACAGGCGCGCAGCACCCTGGGGAAATTCCCCGCTATTTTTACCGGCTATTACCCATGCTGCCTGCCCGGCCCGCCAAATCATGGCTAGAATTCTCTAAACGCCTAAGTGGGCTAAATGACAAGTACTTAGACGAGAGAAGCAGCCATGCCCAGCGCTCCGACTCGGTTGCCCGTCGGCACCTCTGAGAAACTTACGGGGCTGTGAGACCTGCCGATAGCTGTCTGTCCGGGCTTGATTAATTATGCACTCAGAGCCGAGGAAATAAGCCAATTTGCAGCTCGCCATGCCCAGTGCGAAATCTCTTTAATCGTTAGCCAGGGTTATTTGATTTCATAGTTTAAAAGAAAACAGAGAAAGGACGGAGGAGTGGAAAAAGACAAAGAGACAGGGAGGCAGGGAGGGGCGGTTGACACGTGGTGATGAGATGTGGTCAGGGTGGAAGGGCAGAGGCGGCTGGGAGGCTGGCGCTGTGGCTCCTTGAGCAACTTTGATCTTTAGTCGCAGTCCATCACAAGACGTCCATATTTGGCGGCGGGGCAGGCGGGACCATCTCCGATCGATGAGGTGTAATCTTGAGACGGAGCGCAAGTCCTAATTGGATTTGACTTGAATGGCCCCCATAAGACGGTAGGTTACGGGCCTTTATCGACTCTCCGGGCTAAGGCGGAGGTGGCGCGGAGGCTGAGAAAGCACAGCGCTTCTGCAGGAGCTGTGCTGGGAGGCAGGACCGAGAGGGAGGGGAGAGAAGGAACGAAGGGAGTACTTGTCTATGTTGATATTTAGTGTCCAAATATTGACAGGGACTGCGACTCTTTGGGGCCGCTGTCGGCCCTTGTCGCGTGTTAGCGACTGCCTACCAGGGCCGGGTTCCGTGTATTGGAGGTTCTTCTGCTTGTCAGTGCTCTGTGCGTTTATTGCCTGCCCATCACCACTGTTTAGAATGGGGACGGGAGTAGGGCTGGGGAACTTTCACACCACAGAGGGGCATCTCATGCCCGTGCAAAATCAGTTTGCCAAAGTTGGCGGGCCTGATCTTTGGAGCTCCTGAGAGGCACTACTACAGAGTTTTGACTAATTTGTATAATGAGATTTTTAGACGTGTTTTATGTTTAGAAATACAATCTAAGACACGGCCTTTCCCGAACGTAATGCGATGTGCACGTGCTCTGAATGAAGAAAACCGCGTTACGCTTAGAAACCTGTGAAGGAAACACTGAAACTGCCCTCAGCAGAAGGAAAAAATTGCGAAGCATCATTACAGGACACGAGAAGCTGAAACACCATGGAGGCGACTTGCCTCTGGCATATCGTTTACCCAATAACAACAAAGGTTCACTGTAATTTGACGGGTATTAGTGTCTCCCGATGGCACCATTCTGTGTCATTTGCGCACTACCAGCATTATCAGAATTGATACTTAAGTATTTAGTTGACTTTGTGTGCAGAAATTTCTTAGGAGAATTTGCGCCATATTTTGGCGCCAAGGCAGCAAGTAAACATTGTCCCGAAATTTCCCGGGGTGCTGTCGGCTAAGCCGGTAAACTATATGCAATATGTGTTATGATCTCCACACACAGAAACTAAGATCTCCACACAACTCTACTCATCTGCTTTAACAAGGTGTACGTATGGGGGAAATAATTAACCTCGTCCGACGTCTGGCACCAGCGTTTAGCTCTCAGTGCTGGTTCTTAAAGATTTAGCGTTCTCGATCAACCAAGCTCAGTGGCGACACCATTTCACAAATTCCAGTAAAGCGTTGGTTTTTCACAGTTAACCAAATCGTCAAGTAAGTCAGTTATGAAACCCTAACTCAGCACATTGATAAAACAGCATAGCTCAGACCGCGGATGACAATCTCAATGTTAACCATTTTCCTTACTAAAGTTTAACTGCTAGCTGTCAACGTTCGCTGATTTTATTCCCCCTTGTCTATAGAAAATTTGAACGAACGTTCCAGTAATTGTAATGATTGCGTTATCAGAATTCTAACCTTTTAGAAATTTCTTATTTAATAAAACAAGGGTGCTCTCACGTGACCGTCGACCCCTTTCACGAAAAATGTAGAGCGTAACCAAAGTGATTGCGGGTGTCAACTTGGTTGTCAAAACTCTCACCAAGATCTTTGCCCTCACCCATCAACGGCGAACAATCTAGAAATTTGACAATCAAACGTCAAGAGCAACACAGTGGCACAAGATCAAAGCGCGGTGGCGCACTGGGCTCATAAGCACAAATAACTTATATTTCTTAACAGATTTCTCGACTTAATAATGCAAAAACAAGGACGGAGATTTCCACATACCAAAAATCTTCTTCAGTCTAATGTTCAGGTTAGTTTTCCCCGTCAAACCACAAAACAAAACTCTGTGCCTCTAGATCTAGAAAATGTATCAGTAAAGTGGTTTAAATTTATGCCTGTGTTTGATGCACTACAATGTAGGTACTCCTAGTTCTCTCTTCAGGCAAGCGTAATCTGTTCTGAAGAAACGACTTGGATAGTGCTGACCACAAATCTTGTCTCGGCATGAACAGATTTATTAGTCCTGCGCTGCGCTAGGAAATTTATTTCCCGTCCTCTGACTGCCGCTTTCACTCGATTGATTAGAAAATAAATTCAGGGAACTCTGAGACTTACTAGTAAATCATCTAACAGCACTTTCCTAGCGAAGCTCTAGTGCTAGTCATCCACCAGTACTGTGTGAGTCTATATGGAAGTTTTATTTATATTTGCTGCTGACATTTGTGTCATCATACTACTATTTGGTTTTATGGCTGGCTTGCATGAGTGCTTTTTTTTTATCTCCTGTTCATTCGTAAAGGTAAGCGTAAAATACACAGGGCGAATGGGTTTTACGACCGTTCTTATGACCGGAAGACAAGAACGCTCATGCAAGCCAGCCTATATCTGTTTGGGTGCAGTGCATATGACTTGATGCTAACGTGTGTATCTAACATAGGTGCATATCTATTTTATGATTGGTGTACACAAGTTGTATCGACATGTACGGATATATATTTTTATGTATAATAGTTTGCATGAAATGTTCTGTAACATTCTTTTACTATTTTGAATTTTAAGGCTTTAGGATTGGAACAGTCTTTTATTTTTCGTTTCTAAACTACGTTTCATTTATTCCAAAAATAACAATAACATTGATTAACTCCCCTTAACTGGCGGGATTTCCGACTTTCAAAGATAGTCATAATGTGATCAGGTTGATTCAGGCATATGATCTCTTCATCCAATACGTATGTTTTTAACTACCGGGAATTGCCCGTTTCTAGGACGACAAGGAAAGGATAAGTGTTGTGCGTCGCTATGTGAACCGGCTGTAGACTTTATTGTTGACACTTGAATAAAGCCTATGTATATATAATCTATTAATTTACGAATATTACGCTCTGATTTTCCTTACACGTAGAGAACGGGACCCTGTTTGCGTGCTTCTCAAGAGATCAGGCATCAAATTACAAAACCCTGAGTTTTTATTTACGCCATTTACTGAAAACACTCGGTGACCTCTGGCAAATTATTTCTGATCACTGTAATTATTCTGATAATGCTGTCAAAAAATATCTGCCACCATTCATGGTCTGACTTAGGAACCTAACTGATCGTTAACGTTTGTTAGCGTAAATGCTGATAATGAAGCTTTCTTAAGTTAATTTTTTTCGCATGAGCTCTGAATCCCTAATTACGTAGAATTTATAAAATTATATCCCGAATATAATGTCTAAGGACTAAAGGAACTGATGAGGAATTTAATTTTTTAATATTGCGATGTGGGGTGTGGACAATGGATTTTCAAGGACATTATATTACATGGGCAGAGGACTGCCAAAAGCTCTATGTAAAAAACAAAAAAACAAAACAAACCCCAACAACAACAACACAAAACAGTAGCTCAATCGCAACCACTACATACTCGCTTATATATATATATATATTGAAACTGCTTGAAGCTCTCGCAACCAAGTCTCAACCAAGAAACGTGAGTTGCAGTGTCCACGGTAAACATCACTGCACACCGAATCTCTCTTTGGTGATTCATGAAGGGGATAATTTCCTTGATTCTACTGAACAGCCACAAGAAACTTCCTTGCTATCATTCCTACTGTTGTCTCGTTTAGCTGCTGCCGATTTCTTGGTTTCTAATTTAATTGTACTTGTTAAAGTCTTGATATAAATACGTTTGCTAGGATTTGCT
>SMGT01011868.1:160560-182154 GCA_004794575.1 Lanistes nyassanus | reverse complement strand
TGCCGATCTCTTGGTTTCTAATTTAATTGTACTTGTTAAAGTCTTGATATAAATACTTTTGCTAGGATTTGCTGACTAAATTTGCTTGTTTTTGGTTATATCTTCACCTTCTAGGCTAATCGACAATTTCGACTTTCACGTTCTGAAGTTCAAGGGATTCGGACGGGACTTCCCCAAAAACCAAGGATTTAGTCCCGACGCCTTCATCCAGTTAGCGCTGCAGCTTACATACTACAAGTAAGAACTGGGATATGGGACTGTGGACTTGTGACTGGAGACGAGGGACTTTGAGTAACCCACAAGGCCACAGATTTACCCACAAGACCACAGCACTCTCCTGTCACGATAATGATGATGACGATGATGATCGGGAGGGAAGTAAACGATTGGACCGGGAAGCTTTGACCCAACCCGTTTATTATCGGCAGTCACATCCATCGTTTCCTCCATCGTCAGACGCTAATGATAGGGAGACTGTCGGTGAGGGTTAGTCTGCCCGCCGTTACTTTTTTCTGGTGGAGTCGAGTTATCGGTTGAGCGCTGGAAAATCGGTTCAGCCGACATGGTGTAGGCTTTGCAAACGTCGAATGTGGTGGAACTAGTGTGCAGAGAATTGAGATGCCGGTACAGTTCCTGCAAACGTTGCTGCCTTCCTCAATCCGTAGCCACGCGCACCAACACATTCCCGACTAACTTTTCACATTTAATTCATCCCAGAATTTACTTCCCTGCAGTTTGCGTAGTTGCCGTCAGTCCTGATGTGAATATTGTTCTAGGTGTGGGTTCCTCGTAACGCACGATTGTGCACCTGTTCCACCAGAGAAATCTGAAAAGATTCTTAAACATTTCTTTTTGTAAATCAGAAAAAATGCATGGACCTTCCTTTATGCCCAGTGGACCCTCATAATTTCCAAGACGAAGGTCTCTGGGCCCTCAAGTTATAAGGCTGTGCGAAATCCTTGAGCGCTATAAGTATTTCTGACAACGGTTACAATGACAGAATGAAAGGAATTATTGTTCACACCGTGTGGATGCAAAATTGTTTGCCTGCACAAAGCTTTTGGCTGTGTGCAAGTGGTCTTGCAAGCATCCTCTGGACCGTACGTGTGGGTTTGGGGTTTGTTGAGTTTTGTTGACCGGGTCTTATATATATCTTCATAGTAATGTGGTACATGTGTACTGACTATGTTGAAATCCTTCTTGTTCTGCGTATATCTTCGGTTAAATCGAAACACGATATTTTGGTTTTCTTGCTTTGTGAACAGATTGCACAAGAAGCTTGTCTCCACGTATGAAAGCGCCTCCTTACGTCGGTTCAGGAGCGGGAGGGTGGACAACATTCGCGCGAATTCACCTGCTGCGCTATCGTGGATCCGGGCCATGCTAGGAGAAGTGGAAGCGACGGTAAGATATTTTGGATAGCACAGTGCTTTTTGTCATAAGAACCACGATGTCTTGCGTTAGGATTGTGACACCGCAAGGAAACGTTCATATTTCTCTAGAGCACTAACATTCAATGCAGTTCTGCTCCACTAGAGCGCTTTACTGCCGGATAGGCCACACGAGAAAAGGACCTGAATACTTGTCCAAAGCGGCGATGGGTATATTGTTTCGTGTACTGTGTGACGTCCCGGCGTCAGCGGTAGCGACTTGTTTACACTAGAAACAATTGAGTTGGTACCTACACTCTAACCTCAACCACAGACCCTATATGTAAGGTCTGTGCCTCAACTCTACTCAACCCACCCCTACACCTTTAGCTTTGCTAGATGGTTGCAGTGCTGTATCATGAGGCATTCCCTTTAGCCAAAGTTAATGCATTTGCCGTTGTCTTTACCGTGTTGCTGGCCACGATTGTTTAAACAGATAATTTTTTTTTACCGTGAAATGTGTTCGCGCGTGCGGGTGCATGTATGTATATGTGTGCGCGTGCATGTATGTGCATTACTGTTATCACAGGTCGCCGAGAAGTTTGATCTCTTCAAAACGGCAGCAGAGTGGCAACAGACTTACCAAACAGAGGTAATTACAGTGAAGGGTCTACAGCGTTTGTCTCCTGTTTGATTCTGTAAATTTATTATATCTGTCTGTCCCTCCGTTCTTCCGGTTGTTCATTCATCCGTCCATTCATCCCATTGTGTCAGTCTCTGTGTACCCGTGGGTCGTAAGTCTAAACAGCCGACTATAGCTAGTGTGACCTTTTCACCAGGTTTCGATGTCATTTACTCAAATGCTGCGTTTGATCACGGCTGTTCTGGTCTTGAAGATCCTTCAATAACCCGGGATCGGTTCAAGAAGAAGAAAAAGAAAAAATTATCTAACTTCTAGACAGAATTCCAATTAACCGTTGGGACTGCGAAGTCACCGCTATACATAAGAACTCCGAAAAAGAGAATTTCTGAAGAAAACAGTTAACCCTTTGACCACTGTTAAGACTGCAGGCAGTAGAGCCCAGAGTCGTTTCGTCAGAATCGGTAACATGTAAAGAACACCAAGAACATGTGTTTATTTACTGTTCCTTTTAACGTTAGAGGGTTTGTGACTTTGTGGTCCTCCATCGCTAGCAGTCGTCTGTTTCTCCAAGAGTCATAAACACTCCTCCAAGAGCCATAAACACTTCTCCAAGAATCATAAACACTACTCCAAGAATCATAAACACTACTCCAAGAGCGCCTTTACGGAAACTGCCGAGTACATGTTCACAGACCGCCATGTTTAGCCATTAAAGTTACGCGCTGCTCGAGGAAAACCCACAGCCTTCAGTCCAGGCAGAGTATGAGACGTAACTAATCTGACTGGGTCTATTGTTTAAATATTCTGGATCTGTGTGGGTCTTAATTGTTTGACCCTGGCCGTATAAACGGCAACGGATTCGGACGCAAAAAGCTTCCGGTAGGAACTCACATTCTTCGTTACTAAATCAATCCTATTACGAGTATCAGCCCCGTTTCGAAATAAAACCGCTTGATGCAATGACTGATAATTAGTAATCAGCTAGACCTCACAGGGAATTAGTTTGATGTAGCGTTTGAGGACGCATGAATTGTATCAGGCTGAATTACTTACCAAAATCCTGACAAAAGACAAGTCAGCTTCATGTAATAACGAAACAGTGCGATGAAACGTTACATGACCCTCCTGTGAGTCACAGATCAAAAGGAGTCAAGCTTGATCACTCTAGTGTAACGATAGATGGGACTTGCTGAGCAATAAAGCCAGCCCGAGTTCGAGTTCAGCCAGAATGATCGGCTTTAAGTTTAATTACTCTGATGCACTGACAAGGATTATTTACTATGGCGAGCTTGCTTGGTGTAACATTGTCTTAACAACCGCGCCTTTTGTTACGCTGACTGATGTGACTACAGTCAGCCAGCGTAAAAATGTATCAGTTCAGGTAATGACGACGCATTTTCTTGTTTGCTGTGGAGTAGCCCAGGTGGAGCGTGATCTGACAATCAGTGCACAGTCTAATTTTAATGGCATCGAACATCTTTCGGAACAGACGGGGAGGGCCAGCACAGTTATATGAGTGACCGATCGTAAGCATCAATAACTGGGGGGCCTGGATAGCTCAGTTGGGTGAGCTGCGGACTAGCTGGTTCGAATCCTGGTGTGGCCAAGGATTATTTCCTGGAGTTAAACATTGTGCAAACTCCATTCGGCCATCTCCCCGCACATTAAACTGCCTGTCCGCACTGGCCATCTTACTGCTGCTATCAGTCTGGTGGTTCTTTCAGTGCATAGTTTGGTAATAGGACCCCATCCCCCATAGTGCGAAATCACCGCAAGGTGGAAGCACTGTCCCTCTAAACAACCACCACCACCACCAACAGCCACAGCATCAATAGCTAAACGTATTTGTGAAAGTTGACTGTGGGACAGAGCTAATTATACCTTGGCAAACCCGCGCTGACGGAAGATCCACTATTTGTTATGTCTGTAGTGGAGAGTGGGAGTCTAGGTAAGGAGGGGTTGCCAATAAGGGGAGCTGAGGAGGGATATGGATTATGCGGCCACTACACAAGCGAGAGGACCTCTGGGGTTTGGCAAGACCGATAGTGACATTTTCTTCTCGTCTAGAGAGTTCCTAGCCCAGTCGTAAGGAAAGAGGGATAAATATCGCGGTCCGAATTGATTTGAAGTGCCACTGCCGCTTTTCCTTCCGCATGGCGGCATGCTGGGGGGGAGGGAGGCGCCTGCTGGGTTCCACCATGCGCGCGATACAGGAAATCAAGGGAAACAACTCCACGCTTCCGCTTCGCCGACCGACCATCGCGGTTGCACATCTATCCTGCGTCTGGCGTCTGGAAGGAAAGCCCTTTTGCCCATTCATCTGCAGCGTTCTCCTCAATTTATGCGATTCCCGTTTCACGCTGTGTTAACACTAGTGAAAAATGGGCCCGTGTAGTCTGTACTGCGTTACCATTAAGGAGCACACTCTCAAAATTGAGGAAAGAGTGACAGAGCCGTCTTGATAAAGCATCATACATACACGCGTGCACACACATGCACACACGCGCACGCACGTGACCACACGCCCGCCCGCCTGTTCGCATGAACGTGATTCTGGTTAGCATGAAGCCCCGCTGTTACCAAAGCATGCACGTAGGATGCGTGTCTGCCAAAATATCCGTGAGAGAGATTACATAATACTCTCTAACTAAAAACTATTGTTACATCATGTATTAGTAATGTAAGCATAAGGCTTAGAGTGTTTTCCACTGTCTTCTGCAGGCTGTCCTAGGCCGCGGGATTGATTGCCATCTGCTTGGTCTAAGGGAGGCAGCCACCGACTTGGGCATCATGCATTCCCTCCCCTTCTTCTTGGATCCGGCCTTAGGCCGTGCCCATCACTTTGCCTTGTCTACCAGCCAGGTCAGCAGCCTCCAGCCATCAAGTGAAGCCCCTAGCCCATTCAAACTGTAAAATTGAGCCACCTCCCCCCCCAAAAAAAAACCCCTTTATATTCCAGATGAGCAACTAGATTTAACCCCTAGGATATTGTACAGTTTCAGCATGCTGCCAGATTGTTTATTGTCTAATCGGATACATGAACAATAGACATCTGGCATTGTATCTGCTGTGTTAACGATTGTAAATAACAAAGTAAAATCTTTGGCATAGCTTTTTCTTTTTAGCCACCTCGGGTGTTTATAGGCTTCTTATGAAATGAAATAGTGTTAAGAAAAACACGTTCTGTAAGATTCACTCCAAAATACGAGGATGTCGCGCTTAATATCCTATTGCAGACGGATTAAGCAATCCAAAATGAAGACACCCCCCAACAAAAAACAAATAAACAAAAAACAAACAACAGCGACAACAAAACCAAGAAGATACCATAGGCACTCATGGTCGCTCATGCTGGGACTTTCAGATGTCATCATGAAAGGTAATGCAAAGCTCGCATTTGTTTGCCCTACAGGTTCCCACGACTTCTGACTCCTACATGTGCTACGGTCCTGTGGTACCTGACGGCTATGGCGTGTGTTACAATCCATTCTCCAACTACATTTATTTCTGTGTCAGCTCCTTCTACAGCTGTGACGACACGGACTCTGGAATGTTCGCCCATTCAATCGAATCCAGTCTTCTGCAGATGCGCGAACTCTGTCTACAAGGCAGCTCCAGTGCCGACCACTCCTGATAGATCTAGTTCTCTCCCCACTACTGCTTCTTGCTGGCATAAACTGAGTTGTGACTTGCTAGTTCCAAAGAGTTTTCTGAAAGCATTTAAGAAAAATGTGGTGCATGTTTACTCATCAATACAACCTCTGGTGCTGAAATCGAAGTGCAAGAAAGACTGCCAAAATTGTGTCGGTTAAGATCAGTGCTTTACTGGTGCTCTGTTAATTCCGTTTGTATGCAATTCCAGATTTGGGGTTGTTTTTTTCAGCTTTCAATATAACTGTCAGAAAAGCTGTTCTATACAAGGTTATTACACGAAATACTTTAAGTGCTCACTACATTGAGAGATCTGTGAGGTATTCTGACAACCGCTACAGCCTTTACGCTTCAACATTTAAAAATTCGTTCTAAACTAAACTTCCCCCTAAACACCTTGAGAAAGCACATGTGGGCACCAGCAGCAAGTTACCAACTTTCAGAGAGGAATTTTAGTGCGTGCTGTGCTATTTTTAGATTGACATGTGTGCAGGAGCCGCGTCCTGATTGATGGCTAGTCCCAGGGCATGGATCTAGTAAAACACGTTTGATATTCTTACATACCGTGTATTTTGTTGATGTCTGCGAAACCTAGGCCTCACGGCTTAAACTCGTATCCACTACTCCAGGCGTCACAAAAATAATTCAGTTATCTTTCATTTTTCAATTTCTGTAATACTGCCAGCTGGTTTTGGTAACTCAAGGTGCTAGAACCACAAACAGTATTCTGGCCGTATCGGTTACAGGAAGAGTGGATTCAACGGGATCAAAGGTATGCTGCTTTACCTACACTGTTTACTCCAGGATCGCTGTCGGTAGCTCTCGGACCGCAACCGTCGGCTGAATTTCAAGCAGAATGTAACATAAATACATTCTGTTTAATCAGAAACAAAAGCGTTCCTTCTATCTTTGTTATCGCAAAAAACGGAGATGTCGTGAGACTTTTTTTAAATCCAGAGCTGTGATTTCAATGTACAAATAATCTGCACTAGTTTCAAAATAAGAAAACGGGGGGAAATCTTAATAAAGATGCGATGAAGTCTGTGTCTCGCGAGGGTTCGTAATGTTTATTTTCAATTTCTTGTTTACTGTAGATGTGTTCAGATTACTTTCTGCAGTGCTGACTTCTAGAGCTGGCTTGCATGAGCGTTCATATCTACTGTTCGTACTTAAAGGTACCCGTGAAGTATATAGAGTGAACAGGCCTTACTACTGCTCTTATGATCGGAAGAGCAGCCACGAACCCTCATGCAAGCCAGCCCAGGAAAGCACAAAATGGACTATAGAGGCTTATGCAGACTTTAAAAGAGAAGGTGTACACATCTGCAGCAATAATGTTTGGAGTCAGGGAAATTTGCAATCTCCTTCGTGGAACATTTACATGTTTACTTGAATATCCTGAGGGATTTCTAGAACTTAATGTCTTATTTGTAGATGTTTAATGTGAGAAGCAATATGTATGAGTGTACAGGTTGTATATAATTCTACCTGGATATTTTAGTGCATATACATAGTATGAGAAACTTATCACTATACCACGTTGCATTTTATGTAAGTACGTGCGCAGTTAATTATCTTGTGATAGACTTTTTTGTGATCTGCAAGAAATCAGGATAACACACGTTGTTTTATTGTTTGTTATTCTTGTTATTCTCGAATACATTCCCCATTATCAGAATGTAACAACACTGGTTATAGTAAGTTGTTTAAAATTAATGATTGGATACTACCCAACAGGGTAACAAGTCGTGTGAGTTTTGATGTGCTAGCGTTTATGATGCCTTTACTGTCAACTGTGAGTGGACACGCTGAGAGGACTACTGGGTATGCGCGTGTGTGTATGCCTGTGTGTATGCTTTACATGTAGAATACTGGGCAGTAGATAAAAAAAAGTCTTTCGTTACAGAAAGCTGTTATTAGAGAAAAACTGGTGTTGAGTATTGGCAAAGTGCGCACACATGTGTACTCTATAACAGCTGGAGGAACGTGACTGATGCTGAAATAAACTGATTACAATAGAAGAGGCTTTGCATTACTAACTTTAATTCTTTTTTTTCTTTCTATCTTTTTCTCGAATTTTATCTTACCTTCTTTCTATCCAACAGTCCCTCTGTTTCCATGAGTTTATTCATCTTTCTCACTCTTCTCTTCCTCGTCTATGTGTGCGTGTTTATCTACTGGCGTGTGTGTTTGTGTGTGTGCGCGCGCGTGTGTGTGAGAGAGAGAGCGAGAGAGAAAAATGAAGAGATAAAACAGGGCGTGATGTAGGAAACAAAATACAAACCCACACTTTTCTTTTTCGGCACGTAAACTTCTTTTAATTTTGTAAACACTCCCCCACCACCGGCACCAGCACCACCCTCCCCTATCCCTCTACAGATAAAAGTGTCGTCACAAAATGTGACGTAACTCCTGCAGCAGACGTGATTGCAGACGTCGGCTGCCTGGCATGGATCCACCCCAGGTGAGATCGCTGCTGGAAGGCTGAGGGAAAAGCTGCAGCGCATCGCACCTCTGTTTCGTCACCCGTGGCGTCGACACTCGTCGACAGAACCGCGCTGCCTTATCGCCGATCAGACGAGAGCAACGGCGGTGTGCGCTGTGCTGCGGTACACCACTCGACGTAAGCCTGCGTGTGTTTGAACTTTCCTTTGGCGCCTTTGTACTCAGGCGAAACAGCGGAAGGTTTCCTGGTCACGGAGGTAGAAGTAATGCACTTTTAGGTAGAAAACAACAGCAAACAAGCGCTTTCAGCATCATCATCGTTATCAGCAGCAGCAGCGGCAACACCAACACTGTATTTTGTTCCTGTCGTGGCGTTAGCTTAAGGTACGTTTTCTGCGTGGAAACATAGGGTTCATACATTACGAAGAAAAAAGGAGCACAACTGAGTAATCTACTGACCATATGCTTCAGGAAAGTCCGTCTAATGACCCGAGAAAAAAAATTAAAACTTCCACATCTGTATCTTCATCCGTCAGTCACGTGACCATCAGAAGCATGAGAAATGGCGGCATGTTAGTCCCCACGATCAGCGCTTAACTTAGATATTCACATCGACGGACACTGAGAGCGTATTGTTGGATTACTTTGCTCCACTAGCCTGTCAAAGGCCAGATATTTAGAAACAACTCTGGAACAGCAGACATAGTTTGTATGTAGCGTTCACGGGGGTGTTTACAACAGCAGGAGGGATTCCTGAGCACGCCAATACCATTGCGCAGCGAGAACGCTAGACTGAGAGATTCAACGCAATCGAGGTTTTCAGAAACAGTTACCTTCCCAGGAATAAAGTACAAGACCACCACCCCACCCCCAACCGCACACACACATACACCATGACGGCAGAAAGGGTGCAAAGCATTTCTGACCTGAACTTCAAGGACCTGAAACAAATGCACAAACTCTTCCTGGCACGCAGCCAGGGCAAGGACACTGGCCTGGACAGGGACAGGTTCTGCTCTGTGGTCAAGGCAACCGTGGGACCCCACCTGTCTGACAAGGAGCTGAACAGGCTGTTCACGCGGATCAATGTTGACAGCGCGGAGACTGTGTCCTGGGAGGACTTCGTCTCAAGCATCACCGGCACTTTGCAGGAGCGAAACAAACTGAAAGAAGCTTCCTTGGAGGAACCTTTGTTCGGCCAGGAGATAAAGTTCACCCGCAATCAGTACGTATTGGATATGATGGATTTAGTATCGTGTGGCTTTCATACCAAGTCCTCTCGCAGTCAATGCACGCACTGGGCGTCTTTTTGGTTCTTGAAGACGACGGACAGAACAAAACGCACCGCACGGTATCTAGACTCCGGCCACTTCCATCCGAAAATTAAAACTGAGAACAATTTAAACAGGGACAGCATTTTATTAAGCCATCCTTTAAAACAAACAAACAAAACTGACCAACAAGAAAGGGAAAGAATTCTTTAGGCACAGTTGTTGTCTGCTTATATTTACATTGTCTATAGGTATATATCGACACATGTTAACACATTAACATTTACCGTTGTATTTTGAATAATTTTACTGTATTTCGAATAGTAAGAAACTCGCGAGCTTGCGGTATATGTCCAGAATATTTAGTACATAAGCTTCATCCGTTTCTGGCGTAACCTTTGCTGGAGTTTCACCAGCTCTTTTCTGTGCGTGAACACAATTTCCTGTGTCTGTCTGCAGGCACAAGGAACCCATAGTGTGTGTGAACACAATTTCCTGTGTCTGTCTGCAGGCACAAGGAACCCTTAGTGTGTGTGAACACCATTTCCTGTGTCTGTCTGCAGGCACAAGGAACCCATAGTGTGTGTGTGTGAACACGATTTCCTGTCTGTCTGCAGGCACAAGGAACCCATAGTGTGTTTGTGAACACTATTTCCTGTGTCTATCTGCAGGCACAAGGAACCCATAGTGTGTGTGAACACAATTTCCTGTGTCTGCAGGCACAAGGAACCCATAGTGTGCGTGAACACCATTTCCTGTGTCTGTCTGCAGGCACAAGGAACCTGTAGTGTGCGTGAACACATTTCCTGTGTCTGCAGGCACAAGGAACCCATAGTGTGTGTATGTGTGTGCGTGAGCACAATTTCCTGTGTCTGTCTGCAGGCACAAGGAAACCATAGTGTGTGTGTGTGTGTGTGCGTGAGCACAATTTCCTGTGTCTGTCTGCAGGCACAAGGAACCCATAGTGTGTGTGCGTTTCGCTCCTCGCCTGCAGATGTTCTCCACGGAGATCGATCAGAACAATGGACGCTACATCATGCTTGGTCGGGACGGCCTTGTGTCTGTGTGGTCCCTCGACATGTCGCTGCTCGCCTACCGCTGGATCGGGGCGGAACCATTGCAACCCCCCATGCATTTCATCGACATGATTGTCTTGTATCCCAGCACCCTGATAGCCGCCATCTCTACCAACGAGTCGATCGCTATCTGGGATCTAAACACTAAAGGTGAGAAGTCTTCAACCGTTAGCCACAAGTCCTAGCGCATAGCTGCTAATTTTAAAGCCTGTGAAAATCGGTTATGGCTTCACGTTAAGCATGCAGCGGAGGCTATATCATTACTGGGAACACAGGGGAGAGGTTACAAGGAGGGAAGTGGAGAAAAAGCCTGTCGGCCAGCCTAGTAAACAGGTGTTACACGCAGAGAAAGTATTTGTGTTGGACACGGGATCTGAACTCACGACCGTCTGTATCAGAGACAAAAAGGTGGGGTGTACCTTGCTGTCATCCTTCCTATAATTGATATCTGGACGATTTCTTCCACTTTTGGAATATTTTACTATAAAGTTTCTTTATCCACCAGGAGACACTGACCCAGAAAAAAAACATTACACTGCAGGAACTGTTACAATAGGTCTTCTAGTGAATACATTATTTTACTAGTCTAGGTCAAATTTATTTACTGTACAATCTTAAACACCTGTAACCCATGCTAAATGGCAATTTCTTCGACTTCAGAACATGGGCTGACAGTAGTTTGTCCAGATTCTGAGTTAAAGAGGTGACCAGTCTCACTGAAAGACCCGACTGAAAACTAAAATCAAATGAACTCTTTTGGAAAAAAGAAAGAAAACTACATCAGCCTTTCCCCTCCATAATCCCCCTCCCCCCCAAAAAAAAACTTCCTATCTTCCCTTGACGCGCAAAGAAAACGAATCAAAAATATTAAACGAAATGTACAAATGAGTTTGACTTCTATTCATAAGGATCTGCTTGGTGTCTGCAGGTCTGGTACACAAGCTGGACATTGTGGCGTTGAAAAATTGTGCCACTTGTCTAGACTACTGGAGTGACCTGGAGTCCAACTCACGCAGCCTCCTGCTATGGGGCGACACGGCCGGAGATGTATACTGCCTTCGGTTCAATCCCAGTGACGATGAGTGCCTCTTGAGGAAACAAGACCCCCATTCCAGCCACTTAGGACGAGTGCACTTCAACGATCTCCTAAACGGAAAGTAAGTGATAGAAAAACATGGTATTAAAACAAACGTTTTTCAAAAATCCCGTTTTGTCGTTGTTGCTTTCACCTAAACTTCTGCTCTTTCGTCTTCCTTCTCTTCAATCTTCTACTCCCCTAATACTTGTAATGCAGACCCTCTTTCAGGATAACCTGTAAAGTTTCAGGTCGACGCTCTGTCGCATGTCCTTTAAGTCGTCAATTGTTTAAAATCCGTGACTGCCCTTATTGTTGTTAGATCAAGCGATACGATAATGTAGACTTGAATTTTAAAAGAAATTGCGACAAAGTTTTTGAGTACGTAGTTACAATAATATATTAGTAAGAAACTAATGTACAGTTGGATAGCGCATGACAATGCAAAACAAATTATGAAACACAAACACTATGTGAAGGCAATAGTGACCAGTCATTTTCATACCAACAACGTTGGATGTCGTAAGCAGGACACAAAACAGTCATGGAAGTCCCGCTGTAATATACGATGTATAAAATATACATAGAACGAAAAAAAAAACAGCAAATCAATTTAGTTTTCTTTACCAAAACTGCATCTACTAAAGATAATTTGCAAGTCTCGTAAAACTGTTTGAAACCTTTACCAAACGTCACAGATTACATCGTCTACTTACAATTAAGGTCATTGAACTCTGACACAACACGCGAGTCGATTCATGGCTTCTCAAAAGGTTAAGATTGTTTACACCTACAGGATTGCTGGAGCGAAAATACTCAAGGCGACGGCGGTGAACGCCGGATGGGTGAAGCACCTGCAATACCTTCCTGAATTCGGGTATTTCATCGCATGTAGCGACTGCACCACAAGCCCGGTGTGCGTGGCTGACTGGAACGGAAAGATTGACCGCCGCTACTACCACTGCAGCTACGGTGTGCTGTGCTTTGACTACAACAGCACGTTCCGAGTCCTGGCCATGGGCTGTCTCGACTCCACGGTCCGTCTATGGAACTTCTTTTTCAAACACAACAGCATCGAAACGTTCAAGTGAGATTCTAAGGGCAAGGGTAAGGGGTTAGGAATTTGTTTTGGCAAGACATTTGTAACATTTGGACGAGTTTTCTTAACCTTTCGGTGAAGTCTGTCAGATCATCCTATCAAAACCGTTTTTCTTCCCATTCTATCGAACAATCTTTCTTCTACAATTTCTGTCTGTCAAACAGGCGCTTTCACCATTCCATCAAAACCCCGTCAAACAAGATGAAGTGCTTCTTACAATCATTCCAAAGTCTGTCAAATGTTTCTTACAGTCAGTCCAGAGTCCGTTAAACAAGAGAGTCTTCTCACAATCAATCCAAAGTCTGTCAAACAAGTGCTTCTTGCAATCAATCGAAACTCCGTTAAACAAGAGCTTACAATTAATCTAAAGTCTGTAAAACAAACTCTTCTTATAATCAAACCAAGGTTCGTTAAACAAGTGTTTCTCTTACAACCAATCCAAAGTCTGTCACACAAACGCTTCTTACAATCAATCCAAAGCCTGTAAATGGTTCTCTTCAGTCAGGCCAAAGACTAGTGCTTTTTCCCATTTGAGCTGCCTTTGAGTAAAGCATTCTTCTTTACTGTCCCTGGTTCAGAGGTCACAGTCGCCCAGTGATTGCAGTGGCGATCAGCGAAGTCACACAGCACGTCATCAGTATGGACAAAGGTCACGTGGTCAAAGTCCATCACCTGTGGAGTCAGCAGTGCGTCCAGCATTTCAGCAGTATGTTCTTCTACGAGGAGCTTGGCCATCAGCCAGCCACCGGCTTTTTCTTCAACTCGGCGCGCCTGGAGTTCATAGCGGCCACGGCGGTCATCGCACGTCTGGCACCGGACCACTCCGACCGCGACCTGGCGGAGGTCTTCTCCCATCGAGCGTCACTCGTTGGTGTGGCGTACAGCTCCGGGTTCGAGAAGGTAAGCGGGGTGGCGAATATTGCACGTCAAGCCGCTGACAGCAGCCTGCCGCAAGCTGAGGAGCGACAAGTTTGGCTGGTTGTTACTTAACGTCACGTCGCAGACTAGGTCCATATCAGGGTGGTGTTGCTTAGACAAAGTTTGCGTTCTGCCGCACGGGCCTCAGACCCACCCAGTCACATTATACCGACACCAGGCCAGCCAGTCCCAGTACTGTTCCCTATAGTGCCAGGCGTCTGGCAGGGCAGCTACCAGATCGCCAATTCTTTGTCTTAAGTATGACTCGGCCGGGATGCGAACCACTGACCTCCTGCCTCAGAAGTAGACCACTGAGGTTGCTGAGGACTGATAAGGGTTAAGATATAACAGAAATAAACGGTATAAATATGGCGCAACAATAAATTTTACTACAAATCCAAGAGATTTACTGGTGTAATTCAGAAATATGTTGACACGCCCTCCCTCCATAGTCTATATCAGAATTGAAAACAGCATAGAACAGAATACACCTGATGCACTAAAATACTGGTCTGCTGAATTTTTTCTGCAAAGTACCTTATAGAAGAACTGAATTTCGGGCAGCTTCGGCCAACTAGGGCCGACTTCGTCACCTTTTTTATGGGGTGTGGAGGGGTCCCTTGGGTGTGTTATGAAGAGATGACGTCACAGCGCAACTTCTAATAGCTACAGGGAAGGAATGAAGCTGTGGTTCTGAGTAGTCCAGTGGTGAAGACAATAAACTCTCTGTTGAAAGCTAGCTATTTCAAACCCCATGATAGTTTTCGATTTTTTTGTGTAGGCGGGCTCGAGGTAATGTTAGGGTTAATGTTATGGTTTCTGTTTGCATGTATACTTCAAGACCCCTTTCAACGGGATGGTAGCTTTGCCCGAAACGCACGCTTTGGTTACTCGTTAAGAGAAGCTACCGGAAAAGTTGACGAAGTCGGCTGAAGCTGCCCAAAGCTGCCCGAAGTTTACTCCTTCTCCAAGGTACTTTGCAGGGGAAAAAATCAGCGTCCGGGCTGGGGCAGAACTCAATTAGGAAAAAAATCCCGTGTCCCCCCGGGCGAGTTTCTATTGCAGTACAATAATTTTTCGCACGACAGGTAATCAGCGCTAGTCAAGAAGGCGCTGTCACTGTATGGGATGTCCACACGGGCAGCCCTTCCATGCGGTTCCACCATTTCAGCTCTCGATGTCAGAAAAAGGATGCCTGCATCGAGCCCGGGGCCGAGAAGGTGGAATGCACCGCCTTCGCCCTAGACCGATCAGAGAAGCGCGTGGCCACGGGGGGCAGCGACGGGACCCTCAACGTGTGGAATTTCTCGACTGGCGTGCTGATCAACTACTGCAAGCTGCCCGAGCCTGTGACGGTCACATCGCTGGCGATAGACAATGTGAGAGAGACACGAGTTCTCATACCGCATACCCACACTATCTCACTCTTCATTCAATGACAACAACCTAAGAGAGAAAAAAATGGAGACACGGGGGAAGAAAACGGAACGAATTAACAGAAAAGAAACAAAATGTAAAAAAAACAAACAATATCCCAGTCTTCATCTAATGACAACCTCAGACAGAAAGACAAAAGGGGCAGAAAGGTAAAGAATAGAAAAAAATAAAATAAACAGAAAAAGAAAATTCACATAACGGAAACCGTTGGTTAAAAAAAAAGCTTTAAGGGTATCAGCTACTGACTTGTTCATGACTATCTTTAAAAATAGCTTGGCCTATCAGTAAAGGATCTTAGTTAAGCTTCACGATTTTCGTTCTAAGAAATCTACTGAAGTGATTTCCTATTAACATAGCGCAGGCCTGAGGGTTCGGTTGAAAACGAAACATTTTTTTTTATCCACTGACTCAAGTCGGTCAGTGACTTTGTTTTTACTCTTAGGTTTTGGACAAACATAGAAGTGAGTGTACTTTCACTAGCTTCTTTGTTTCCAAGCATTTTTTTCTGGTAAAACTTAGTTTCACGTAAAATATAATTGCAGACAGGCCAAGCTAAAGTCTAGCCGAGATATCTCTCGAAGACGGAGGATTTTCACTGTTAAACTCAAATACGATCTTTGATGCGGAACGAACTCCAACTTTGACTGGGGCGGTGGGGCTGGGGTGGGGGTGCTGAAGTTAACTGACGTCACTTAAGACAGGTTACCGTTGCTGTGGTAGTCTGATATTGCCTGGCGAAAGCACCCCGACCCAAGTCACCTTTCTTGGGTGTCTAGGGGTATGTCTTCTTAAGCGCCTTGGACAGGAAGGTCTACTTGATGTCTACGGACAAGGGCGATTCCCAGGAGTCTCTCAAGCCTTTCTGCCCCGTGCACTGCGAGGATATCTGGTGCATGGCCCTTGTACCTCCCGACCTTCTGGCGACCGCCTCCTACGGCGGTGACATCATTATGACGTTACGGAGGACTGGGCACGCGCTGTACAAGCTGAACGCGTCTTTTGGTCTCTTCTCCATGAGGTGGAGCTACCAGCCCCCCAGACGACACACCTACCCTCCTACTGTGGAAAACAGCTCGAAGGGTAACGACCTTTCTCAGCTGGACGAATGCACCTCCTGGTTCGCGAAACATGGCCATCTATAAATATTATAAATATTATATATACACACACACACACACACATGACCACTTTCAGCGAAACGGGAGATGCATTCATTCGGTCTGGGTGGTAAAGCCTAAAGTTTGGGTTTGGAGGATGCAGTTTCAGGGTGGAAGAATACATTTTTTTCCAAATTTGAAGACAACGAGAATTAGGTACAGGGGTTAAGCGGCAGTGGTTGTGGGGGGGAGGTGGTGGTGAGGGTGGTGGTGGGGTGGGGGTGGTTACTGGCGAAGATGGTCGCTGGCCTCACACAGTTAGACTCAGTCGATGGGTTCACACAGCTCGACTCAGTCCCTGGGTTCACTCAATTTGACTCAGTCACTGGGCTCTCACTATTCGACTCAGTCGAAAGGAAAACGGTACTATTTATAAAGACTTCCTCCTACTGTCAGCCCCGCAGATGTGAAATAATTTCTTCCAACTGGATTTGATCTTCTAATCTGGCAAAGTTTTGCTATAATCTCAACCTGTAGAAACTGCAAAGGGAGAGTGACAAGAGAAAATTTGTTGATCAAACCTGTCTAAAACATTTGTTCATTCGATTTGATTAGTTCCTAAACATTGTTTTCTTTATGATTTAGTTGCACCCCGTAAAGTCGACTTCGTTATAAATATTTTACTCTAAAGAGCATTTAAAGACTTATCTATTCCACCTGGCATTTCATAAATTGGCACTAATATGCCGAGTTACATGGTGATGCTGCACCATCGCTGTGCGTGCGTGCGTGCGTGCGTGCGTGCGTGCGTGCGTGCGTGCGTGCGTGCGTGAGGTTGGTGTTGCTTGTGGTGTGTCTTTGTGTACTGTCTGTATTGTGCGGGTGTAACTTACTTGCACTTCGATTGTTTATAATAATTCTTGGCTTTTGTTCACTGTCTCTTGCTGCTGATTTGTACAAATCCCGTTGAGTCCCTCGGGGGAATTTCCACTGTATAAAAATGTTTTATTATTTTTATTAAATACTCTTTTTGCTTTCCGTTACATGACTGCTTCATACTTACCAATCTCTGACCAGCAGCTTTTCAAATGTTTTCGCGGTTTAAAGGAAAATTTCCATGGATTTCACTGCTCGATCATGTTGGTTAATACCTAGCCTTACTGTAAGTCTGCAGCAAAGAGATTTGGTCTAGAAATGTTCCTGCACGCCTTTCCCCAGACCAGGTTGTAACGACACTCTCAGCGTGCGCAGAACTTCCCCATGTTCGATGGAATGAAATCAGACGCGGTTAGAGTAGTTCTTTACCATTTGTCACATCCGAAGTGGTACCAGAGAGTCAGCCGACCTGAGTTAACCAACTGTGTTTTAAGGCAGCGCGAGCGGACCGGACACGGCTGGATGGGGTGAGAATATGGCGGGCCATTCCAGTGTACCTTGTGGCATCTTCGACGTGTTAAGAGGCCAGTACGTCAGCCGGGAGGAAAGCGACATGAATTTCAGAGCTCACGATAACTCCGTAGCTGCTTTGCTAGTCCTGACGAGCCGCCCCCTTAAAGACAGCAAGACGGCTGGCCTCATCAGCGCAGGAGCCGAGGGCTGGATACGCGCTTGGTCGCTCCACAACGAGGTGATTCCCGCTGAAGTTGTATCTCTTTAACACCAAAGCAATAACTTTCTGGACTTGTTTTAGCTCAGGGGAGCATGCAGTTCCACTCTTGCAAAAGTTCTTTCTAAGCAGAACCTTCGCTACCCCTCCTTCCCCCACTCCAGTGACATCCTTCATGTTTTACATTCACTTAATAATCTACACTCGTAGAGATTTCACGAGGTTTTTTTTCGTTCGTTCGGCACATTTCCTGGAGATACCGCAGTGAAAAGAAGTGATGCTAGTGCCTAGACAGCACACCTTAATTCCTCATTATTCAGTTTTACCTTTGCACTTTCTATTATTGGATGTATAAATTGCTGTATAAAAATACTGTCGCTGTACGTCGTTTTAAACTCTATATGCCCCTCCGAATAAACTTTGCCTTGACGAATCAAGGTCCTTCCATCCTGACAAAAACTGATGCCAAACATAATAAGAGTAAAATTTCGAAAGCAATCTGTGCTTCAGTGAGTAGGTGAGTCTTATATACATTTGTATATTCACACACACACACATAGATATATTCTGACTTTACGTTAGATTATTTATTTTTCTGACTTTCCATTAGATTATATAATCTCAAAAAAGAGAGTGGCATACGGTGCTAAAAATTAAAAGCGCTAAATTGCGTTGATCCCTGGCTGACCTTCACCTTTCATAGGGAGGGCTGCTGGGCCAGTTCTGCGCCACAGAGGGACTGGGCGACACGGTTGCTGCTATGACGACCGACCCAGACAACAATTTTCTCATCACGGGTGACTCGCGGGGCTACGTTAAGGTGTGGGACCTGCTTGAGTACTGCAACCAAGCGGCCAACGCCCTTTCCAAAAACCAGCGCGAAGCGCGAAATGAGAAGTTGTTGAAGAAGTTTTTCTATTACAGGTCCCCCTTCTTAAAAGACAAGGTGAGTCAAGCTACCTGGCCATATGCGGGTAAAAATGACTCGAATGCTACTTGAGATTTCTGTCTTGAAGACTTCGATCTGTCTTTAAAAATCAGGCTGTTTTGACCCGGAATGTTTTTTTTAAAAAACGCATAACTTAAAGCTTATCCTACCATTTGCGACTGGCTTTTATATCGTCATAACTGCAGGACTTTTTTAGCCTTTGGAACACTCGTAACCGCTGCATGATGGGAGGGTTCTGACTGAATGGTGGAAATGGCAGTCTTTATAGAGCAAGGCCCAGCCTACTTAGTTCTGTATAGTAAGCACATTTTTTCACCAATGACCGAACTGACTGCTGTTTTCAGAATCGGATTTTTTAAACAAAAATTATGAATGGCGTGCATATTACAGTTTGTTTTTTTATCAAAAGTTTTCTTTCTGAAGAAAGGTACATCTATATATTCTGATATGGGAAATCGAATTAAAGCATCGTTCTTTGTTACGTTTTCCAAGCCAGGGTTTAATCAGCACAAATTAGCGTGTTTTGCAGAGGTTTGTTCACCTACAGCTTGCTGGGAAGAGGTCGTTACAGTTTGTTGTTGTTGTTGTTATTTTGAAAGTACTACAGTTGACAGCAATGATTTGCATGAGTGCTGTCTTTGACAAACGGGTGTCGTCCACTTCTGCTCACTTAGGCAGCGGAGCGGTGTTATCACGAACACAAGCGACCTCCCCCTCTGGCCAGCAAACCCGACGTTACGCTGAAGATTCCACAGCTGTTAAACGTCTTTCGAGGCCACAGCATCTCCATCACCTGCATTACGTACGTGGCCAAACACGAACTCATCATCACCGGAAGTGAAGATCGAACGGTGGGTCAGGATTGGTCAGTTCAAATTTATGCGCAGGTACACTTCGCAGGATGCGCGCCTGATCAGAATTGTCAGTCGGACTCAAAAATTCAGTTTTATCAATTACATTCTTTTCTCAACTGTCAAACAGATGCATTTTGTTCCTTTCATCCGACAAAAACAGTTAGAGAATAGAGATATCAGAACAAACGCGAGATTGTAGCCTTAGTTTAATCAGATAAGTCACCCTGTATGGTCACCTATAAGGCATATAATTATTATCTATGGATACGAGTGTGTTAGAGTGCGCGCGCCTGTGTGCTTTCCTGTGTTTGCTCTTGTACATGGTGACACGCGAGTTGTCTCCCTTAACAGCCCGATGGAAATTCTTGGAAATGATAACCATACTCAGTGAAACAATGAGCCGCCCCGGACTTGAAGTCGTTATGGAGTATTTCTGTTGTGCAGGTTCGACTCTGGCTGTTAAGTGGGCGGTACATCGGGACGTGTGGCGACCCCTGGCCAGGGCTCATCAGTCCCCAGCGGAAGTTGATTAGGCAGCGGCGCCTTCCTCGTGACGTCAGACGTTGTGCGTCAGCTCGCTCCTTCAAGGTCATCCAAGTGGGTCGGACGGGCGTGCTGTGGGACATAGGCCTCACACATGTCAGGGAGGACCTTCGAAGTGCAAAGGATGCAGCGTCAGCTGCACGTGCCGAGGTCCGTATGCCCGCTGGATAGGTACTGGATAGGCACAGGTCTTCGTAAAAGTCCTTTAAAGGTCCACTGACGGCTTCTCGCCTCAGCTCGCCTCGCCTCGCTGCCTTGCCTCGTCTCGCCTTGCTTCGCCTCGCCTCACTTCGCCTCGCCCTGCCTATCTCGTTCTATTTCATTGTAATCTATTTTTCCAGTATATTTTTCATGTTTCTGAGTGTCGAATTTTCCTGCAGAAAGTTTAATGTTCCAAAAAGTTCAAGAATGATCAATCCCAAATGAGCTGATACTGTTGACCGACCGACCCACCGACCGACCCACCGACCCACCGACCCACCGACTGACTAGCTGATTCCATGGCTGGTTGGCTGATTGATTGATTGATTGATTGATTGATTGATTGATTGATTGATTGATTGATTGATTGATTGATTGATTGATTGATTGGTCAAAATAGGTTCTAACTTCGATTTCCTTAGAGTTGAGGGCTAAGTAACCGTCAGTTGTATTCGACAAGTGTCATCTTTAAACGGGTATATTTTCACGATCCATATTCCCCGTTTAAAGATGACACGATAACTCCTCAAAAAAATTCCAGCACACGGATACAACAGTCCCAGATGATGAAAGAAAAGGTGAAGAAGTCAGAGGAAAAAGAGAGGTAAAGAATGAAAGAGCCAGTTGGTAGACAGAACCGTTTCTTCTGAAATAAATAAATTTCTCACCTTCGGTAGCTTTATCAGTTACATCTGGCGATTACGGAATTTTCTTCTGTACTTCTTATAACAGTCTTCTGAACAAAATGATTTCACATGCAGTCATCTTTCAGTAATAGGCCACAGTCACGCATGTCTCGTTTATTCTGCCCTTGAAGCTATCGTTCACACGTTTAGTGTGACAACGTAAAGGAATTTTTACCACCTGAGTCTGCCTTTATAACAGGCACAAGCAGGTAGAAGAGATGATTAAGTTTATCCAACGTGTTCCCCACACACCACAGGAGACGACTGACAGGGAGTCACAGGAAGAGGCAGAAGAGAAGGGTGTGGAGAGCGAAACCCCCCTGACGTGCAGCTGGAGGGACCCCAAGAAGAGTGTCATCCTGGGTACAAGCTACGCACCCACCCTTCACTTCAAGCGCCGCCCTGTCTACCCTCTGGTGGATCTGTCCAAAGAGATGGGGCAGGTTGGAGCCTTCTGAGTATTAGAGGGTTATTGATTTGTTCCAACCATTTCGCAAATAACTTCAAACAATGCGACCGACCGACCGACCGACCGACCGACGCTCATGTCTGCCTGTTCTCATGTCTGTTTGTGCTCATGTCTGCCTGTTCTCATGTCTGTCTGTGCTCATGTCTGCCTGTTCTCATGTCTGTCTGTGCTCATGTCTGTCTGTTCTCATGTCTGTCTGTGCTC
>SMGT01011868.1:96106-147209 GCA_004794575.1 Lanistes nyassanus | reverse complement strand
GTTAAAGGATTAAATCTTGTGTCGCATCGGCCGATCGCGTGTATAAGTTTAGCTCTCCATTCGTCTAGCTGCTTGTTCATTCCAGGGCTAGGAAGTTTGAAAACTTAGTCCTAAGTCCTAAACACTTTGTGCTTGTGCAAGGACACCCAAAGATGCAACAATTATTGCCACCTCCACCTTTTGTTGACAAACTTCTGTTAGATAACACTGCAGAACGCGAAACACACACCTTCTTTTCGATCGGGCAAGGCAAACCGGAAGTTTTTAATCCTGCCCGTTCCCATTCTGCCGCGACACGGGAGTTGAAGCGAAAAATTCGTCTGCTGAGTATCCAGTAGATGTATTATCCTAGGTCCACCCGTCTGCGCTGCCCCGCGACTGGGAAATGTATTCTTGAACACTGCCCTTAACAACGGAACAAGATTGCAACGATGACTCGCCTCTGCGTGAAAGATCTCACCCCATCGGGAAATAAGGTCAAGTTTTTGTGACAGGCGGTCGGACTAGTTGTGTATGGCTGTAACACAGTTCGCCACAGTCGATGTTACCTCTGTAACTGAGCTGGAATGCTACACTGAGATAGCATTTTTATGACAATCTCTTTATTTGATGATGATGATGATGATGATGATGATGATGATGATGATGATGATGATGATGAAGAATCGTGAATCCTACAGTAAAGTTCACTGATCCGCTGTAACCCAGTATTCTGGGATAAATCTTCCCTCGAGTTTTTGTACACGGGGCGCGGGTGGACGTGTTCCAGTCGACGGTTTTTGTGACCGGCTGGCACAAGACTGTGTACCTGCTGGACGTCGAGGCCAGCAAGACGTTCGAAGACACCGTCCGCTCCCTGCGGCCCATGCACAGAGAGGACATCCTGTGCATGACGCTCGTGCACCCCGGGCTGCTGGCCACCGCCTCTTACGACGGGGACATCTTGGTGGTGGCACGCGAGACCGGCCACCTGACCTGCAAGTTCAACGCCGCCGAGAGTCGCTTTCCGCTCATAGGGGAGAGAACTGCCAAGAGCAAGGCCTCCCCCAGAGCTTGCAAATACCTGGACAGACCTGACGCCGAGTCGCAGGTGACAGGTACGTCGTGCTTGCTTGAGGATTTCCGATCCGGTTTTATGAAATATTTCTGCCATACCTGCCCCCATTCCTTCTCTCTCTCTCTCTCTCTCTGTCTATCTCCCTCTTTGTCTCTCTGTCTAGGGTCTATCTCTGTCGCAGGCTCTGTCTCGCTCTCTCACTCTGTCTCTCTCTCCCGTCCCCTCCCTCAGGTAAAGAAAGTGGAGTGTTCATTACAATTAGTCACTCCCGCGAGTGCCCCCCTCTTTAACACATACACACGCGCACGCACGCACGCACAGAAATACAAAAAAATCCTTAGGAAAGTTGTTCAAGTTCTGATTGTCGAGGTCAAAATAAACAGTCTTAATGCGAATTTTATTGAAGTATCTTCTATAGTTAAGTTCAGCCTTACGGGTCCTTATCCAGATAGTTACACAGCCTTCCAACGACCAAGCCAAAGTAAATATATGTAAACTCTGCGCGGAATGTGCGTTTTCGCATAGAGGATTTTTTGGGAAACCCTAGTATTGTCAGGTAAATGGGGAAAATCCTTAAGGCAGGACACATCGAGCAGCGAGAAAATCTAGTCCTAGCCAGTGTTTAAAAACTAAATAAAACTGGACCATCCTGTGTATGCACATTTGTTAGTCTCGCTTAAAAGACGCGAAGAAGATTTTCTGACTAGAAAATGATGAACATTTTTTTTTTTTACAGTCAGTTCTACTGGTCCTTTCAAATTTGTCCTTTCGAGTCAGCCGAAGTGTGGGAGTACTAGTCCTGCAGAGGGTTGAAATGAAATCAGATTTTTGTTCTTTCGCTCCCGTATTAATTACTTTTATGCCATGCAGTTTACAGAGAAACATCTACATTTTAATCAGTTTACTTCAAAAGGCAGTTGCTTGGCTTTACTGGACACGCCGATGCTGAGCGTGGCCAGCGGTTCGCGCCAGGGCAAAACGGCTCACCAGGCTTCCGGCGAACCGTGCGACTCCTATGACGTGTACCGAAGTCGCTACATCCGTCGCGAGGACAGCGACTTGCTGTCCAAGATCTACGAGAACTCCGTTGACGTCATCATATTCCTGCCCACGCGCCGGCTCAGCGACAAGGACACAGCGACTCTCATCACTGCAGGGGCTGAGGGCTGGATCAGGGCGTGGTCGATTCATCATCAGGTTACTGCCGCCGACGACAAAACACATCGGTGGTGGTGGTGGTGGTGGTGGTGGTGGTGGTGGTGGTGGTGGTGGTGGTGGTGGTGGTGTGACGATGACGACGACGATGATGATGATGACGACGACGATGATGAAGAAAGACGTTTCTATAACCCTTTTAAGGCAGCAGTTCACACTTATCCATTTGCAAGTACTCTTTCGCACACACCAACATATATATATCACCGTGAAACATGGGAATAAAAGCTTCACAACATATAAACAGTAAAACACAAATATTCAAGTTTGTATGCGCTGACAACACACTAAAACAGCAGATAAAAATAATGGTTTTGCCGTTTGTCTACATTACTTGCCGCTGCACCGTGAGCTGCATTCAGGGCGGGCTCCGCGGTCAGTTCTGCGCCACGGACCGAGTGGGCGAGACGGTGATGGCCATGGCTACTGACCCTAACAACGAGTTTCTCTTCACTGGCGACACGCTGGGCTACGTTAAGGTGTGGGACCTGCTCTTTTACTGCAACCAAGCCGCGGGGTCCATGTCGGAAGAGAAGCGCGCGGAACGAAACGAGCGTTTCTTGAACAAGTTTGTCTATCACAGGTCTCCGTTCTTAAGTGACAAGGTGCGTCATAATCTAGGGCAGGTACGGATTAAGGCTGACTAAAAACGCGATGATGCCCTAGCAGCATTTCTAAATTAGGCACCTAGACTCTAGACGAGTTCCAGCATCGACAATGCCAGACCATTAAAGTCAGTCTGATATTTTACGATTTTAGGGGAAGTTGTACTATGACTGCTCGTATGCGCTGTTTCTTTTCAAATCGTTACTGGCCTACTTTCCAGGTAGGAGAGCCAGCTAGCTGCAACGTTTTGCATAGCGTTGTCTTATTTTCCTGCCGTGATCCAACTTTCGGTCTCGAACGAACTCATCACCGAATTCAAAAATAACACAGACGATATGATCTGTCTTCCCTGTCATACCAGAGATATGAGATATAAATTATGTATCTCCTCGGACCTAGGCTCCTGCTCCAGGCAACCTATTCACAGCGAACTTATAAGGTCACAAACGTTTTGTAAGTGAGCGAGGCAGCATACGCACATCATTAACGGACAAATGTTCATTTGACGTTCGTGCATGGCAGTTTGTTGATGTGATCATCTGCCAAGGTTGGACAAGAATAAAACCTTTGCCCCAAAGTATTAGGCCCTGTCTTAGCCGGACGACCGTACATCCTGTTTATGTGTGAACCTGTTAATATACACAATGACCAAGGTTGGAGAAGAAGGACTCACATTCTTTAGGTGAGAAAGGGCCTTTAAAATATAACCAAAATCTATCCCTTGCCTTCTGCTCTTAACGAAACGGCTGATAAACAGTTTCAGTTGTCTAGGGACAATTAAATTCCCTGCAGTCCGTCGATAAAAAAAATAATAAATGCGTGCCCATCCTGATCATTTAGTTAAATTTTCGAAAAGTGAAAGTTTCGAATTCAAATAAGCCAAAATATTTTACTTTTTGGTAGCTGGCCTGGATTTCATCTGCTAACTTCAATTATATATACGTGTATTGTGCATATATATATATATATGCATTAAAGAACAAGCTTAATTTAGCAGTGTTGCTTGATGCCTTTGAACACGTCGCTAAGTCTAGCCATCCAACTGTATCCATAGGCGGCGAATGAAGATTACAGCGACCACAAACGACCACCGCCCCTGGCAACTAACCCAGAGACCACGTTACACACCCCACAGCTGCTGAGCGTGTTTAGAGCCCATGCTTTCCCCATCACCTGCATCACATACGTACCCAAATACGAGCTCATCGTCACTGGGGATATTGGTCAAACGGTAGGCCAGACTTTCGTTTGATCTAATTTGACGATTTATAATGCGCGAGAACAAACAATGTTGAGATGCGCGCCTTGCGCAGACAGTACACTGAAACCGAAACAGCAAACATTCAAACAACAGACAGGAAGAACAGTAACACAGCTTCTCAGTTAACGACTGAAATAAGAAATAATTTACGGAGATCGTCCGTTCCATCGTCTCCACATGTAGAGTTGCACGTAAAATGCTCTGGGCGAATGGATCTCACGCCTGGTATTTGGACTGGAAGTGCAGATGCAAGAGGCCCGTGTCATCCCGTGGAGGCGCGGACTCGTCACCACAGCTGTCCTAGGTTTGATTCCACGTGTTCCTTCTGCAGGTGCGCGTGTGGCTGTTAAGTGGGCGCTACATCGGCACGTGTGGCGACCCCTGGCCAGGGCTCATCAGTCCCGAGAGAAGGCTGGTCAAGCTGCGGCGCCTTCCTCTGGAGCTCCGACGCTGCTTGTCGGCCCGCTCTTTCAAGGTCATTCAAGTGGGCGTCAAGGGAGCGCGCTGGGACATCGGCTGCGATCACATCCGGCGGCAGATGCGGGTCATGAGGGTGAGGCTTCGGGCATGTGTGGGCGCTGTGCGTAACACAGGAAATTATTCGTCGTTCGAACTCCTAAGTTTGCCGCTTTTATTTTTGTCAATTGTTGTTTTTGCTGCTGCTGTTGATGTTGATGCTCGTACAGGTTCTTCTACCTCATACGTGTAATTCAAAGACGAAAACGGTTTCTTTAAGACAAATATATCTTGCCTAAATTACGAATTTCGAGTTTCTAAAGTTTGTACTTATTGTATGCCTGTATATCCTCTTCACGTAAACTCACGTTTTAAAGCTGCGCGCATTGCAGTACTCAAGCCCCAGATCTCTTGCAGAGGTGCCAGCGAGTTCTGATTTTTTTTAAAAATGCTGCTATAATTAACTGCAACTACCCCAAGTGCAGCCAGTCCGACGCGGCAGTGATTTTAGCATTCCAGAGAAAAACTCAAGAGGATAAAAAGTCAAGGACAAAAAGTCAAAGTAACAACATTTTACAGGAAGAAAAGACAAGGGAAATAGGTCTTTGACTAATTTTTCTATCTCTTTTTCTTCTAACAGTCTGTGCTCGAAATAGGAGATTTGAAATAAGAACAAAGTCATTATCATTCAATGGGTCATCCTGTTCCTAGAAGATTTTGCAATTCAGGTACTCGGATTACAAAATGCAGGCACGCGCTTTCAAAGAGTGTGCACAGAGTGTAAAGTCATCACAAACATATCATCAGTGGTTCGGTGTGAGAAATGTGGAACCATGACGTATCAAGCAGTTTAAAAAAAGAGAGAAAGTCTAGAAGGAAAACGTTGCATGTAAAAAAATAAGAGGAAAATGAAGTTAAGATGTGGAAAGCACGGTCATCCCTAAATCAGTTCAAAAAAAGGAGAGAGTGAAAACGATGTGCTAAAGGAATGCCAACTGAAAAACAAAATGCGAGACACTGTCAGCGGCTTACTGTTTCTTTTAATCACGTGCAATAAACAAAAATAAATACTGCGAGTAATGATCATAAATACACATTTAAGTGTTGTATTCACACCACGTGGGTGAAGATTTGCGTGTACACTTTGAGTTTTTTTTTCCTCTTGACATTTTTACCTTGACTTTATTCTCTTGACAATTATTTTTCTCTAGATTTGTATATTGCTCACGGTATATTATAAGGTCTCTAATGCCAGATATTTTAATTTTTTTAACGCAGTCCTCATTCAAAGCAATTGATCAGCTGACAGACAAAGAAGAAGAAGAAGAAGAAGAGGAATCAAAAACAGAGAGAGAAAAAAAGAAAGAAAAGGTCAGTAACAGAAGCTGATAAAAGAATATTAAAAATTTTATCCCAAAAAGACTTTTAAACCTTTTTGGGGACGAAAACGTAGTTTGTTTAAATCTTCGGATCTTCGAATAACGTGCAATTATAACATCATTTCTTGTACAGTAGTATTCCTTTGATGAACTACGAGGTTTCCACATGTACTCAACACTTAATAATGGAGCACAAAGTACGTGTTGTTCCCATTGGCTTGTACATGGCATGCTGTCTGTCATGGGTGGGGTTGCGTGCTATAACAGATTGACCCCAGCCACGGCTTCTCAGCAAGCAACCCGTTTCCCCATAAACCCTGCATTCTTTCCTGGCTTTGCGTTCACAAATTCGCTACTACGTCACTCTGTGACGAATGCATACATTTGATCCATAAAATTACAGACGGTACGCCATTCCCTCAGAACGTAAGGATAAGCAAAAAAGGTTGGGTAGTTATTTTAATTCCGAGTCTAAAACAATCGCGAGACACATAGAAAAACAACAGATTTGTTCAACGTTTCGATCGACCGCAACTTCAGCAGGTGAGCGAGGATGCCAGAGAGGCGAGAAGCTTGAAAAAAGGCGTCACGACTGTAGACACGAGGTACTCCTGGAGTGACCCCACCAAAAGCGGCATCCTGGGGATGTCTTACAAACCTCACCTGCGCTACAGGGCTCGCCCCGTGTATGTGGTGGATATGAACAAGGAGCTAGGCCAGGTAAACATAGCCTGAACGAGTCGATGGGACAGTGGTGTTTATTAGCTACCCCAAAGATCGAACTTTTTCGGGAGGGGGCGGCTTAACTCTCTCTCTCTCTCTCTCTCACACACACACACACACACACACACACACACACTAAAAACAAACAAAAAACACCAACAAAGAAATAATCCAATACATATAAACCAAATCAACCAATAATATTTTTTAAAGGCGCGAGACAGAGAGAGGAAGAACCAGGTAGAGTCGTCATCGTTTATTGCAGTACACCTTTGATAGGAAAAACTCTTATCCACTATTATTCTTTCATGCACTGTCGAGTTTTTCTGCTACTTTTAAGATTCCTCAATCTGTGTCGTCCTGGAAACCTCATCAATTCTGAGACCTGCCAAAGTCTATCTTTCAGGGCAAGCGCGGTAGCATACTCTGTAAACAATAAGTTTTCAAGTTAGAACACTTTTCTTGTTACTGAAACAGAACGAATTTTACACTGATCTAGAACGCATTAGATGTGTTGGCGTTAAACTAGTGTAAAAAGTGTTCTGGTCTGTGCTCTCAGAAAGTGTTTCAATAAGCGAAAAATGTATAAACGATGTTCTGATATTTTAAATATGCCAGCAGCAAGTGTTCAGTCAAGTAGGGGCACGCTTGGAACACTTAGAACACTTGTAGCACACATCTCACATACTATTTACACACGCACCACATATTTTGCACCTGTTTTAACACTTTGTGCCTGTAATTAGTGTTAAACATATTAAGAGTGTAATCAAATTCGTATGTGATTATATATATAATGCAACACTCGTTAAACATATTTAGAGTGTAATCAAATTGGTATGTGATTATATATTTATATATTTAATGCAACACTCGTTAAACATATTTAGAGTGTAATCAAGTTCGTATGTGATTATATATTTATATATATAATGCAACATTCGTGATACAAGAAGCGATTCACTTTCGCCCGCTTCCAGTTTCCAGCGTTCCGTCAGATGGACATTCACGCCCTCGAGGCAAAGACGAGGATTCCTACACCACCCGGCATCGTCGAGAAACGAAAGCAGGCGATACTTCAAGTAGGTAACCGGCAAAAGTAAGTAAATTATGAAGAAAGAAAGAAAGAAAGAAAGAAAGAAAGAAAGAAAGAAAGAAAGAAAGAAAGAAAGAAAGAAAAGAAAAAACAAAAGACAGAAAGAAAGAAAAGAAAGAAAGAAAAGATTAATTAAAGACCTAAAGGGAATTTTAAATACTGCAGATTTGGAAAGGATTTATAGAAACCTAAACACAGCCAACATCGGCAATATCTTATTTTTCCTCGAGGAGTTCAATCTACAAACGATACAACAGGTCTCCTAGAGTAATAGATTTCAAACATGATACGAAGGGAATGGCGTCCAGGCTTAAAGGGGAATGAAAACATCCCGCGAAAAAAGTACCTAAAATAGAAAAATATTATACTCTCTCCTAAGTTTGTTGATACATACACAGCTGTCAGAGGAAGTGATATTCTCGGGGCATGCTTCCCTGATAAATTCTTTTGCGGAAAAGTTTAAGCTAACTTGCCCATTTTGTGCCCACTTAATAAAGTTGGGCCGGAGTTGGGGCGATAAAATAACATTTCGGAAGGTGAATTTCTCAGATTCCTCAAATTCTATCCCTGTTGCTTTCGTTCTGTTTCCCCTCCTAATTTTCGAAGATTTTAATTTGTTATGTTGGGTTTTTTGTTTGGTGTGCGTGCGTGTTGGGGGGGGGGATACCGCTGTAAACTCTGAGTCTACCCTGTTTTATGAGTTTTTTCCTAATCAAATTACCACAGCTGGCGGCATTTGCCTTTTTACTGCAATAACCTCTGATGAAGCGTTTATGATATTGAATACTTCAAAAATATAGTATGACAATGGCGTTGTATACTCAAAATTGCTCTGCAAGGGTTATGTAACTGCATATGTTAGTAACAGGACCCACCCCACAGCGCGAAATCGCGGCGAGACGAAATCATTGCTGTTTATTATTGTTGTTACTTATTATTATTGTTTAGCAATTGGTCAGTAAACACTAGCGTGCTGGGGTTAGGGTTAAGTGTTCTGATGCTAATTTACAGTGGACAGGTTATACGTGTTCCGCCAAATATGACTTTTTCATGCTCTAGTCAGCACGCCCGGAACCATGGAAGAAAGTTTCGCAGCGCATTACTGGCAGCAAAACTCTTTCATCGCAACTCTCCTGCTACGCCGATCAATCAAACAGCTCCATGCTACCTCCCATTCACACAGCCAAGGACATAAAGGCTCCCTCACAGGGTAACAGGTCCAACTGGCCTGTGGCCGGGTCCCCAGCACACGTCCTGCTCCCGCACGACTGCGGCGAAGATGGCGAGTGCCAGACACCCCTGTCCAGCCTTCCGTCCAGGGGGGATAAATCCTCGCGACAGGGCCGATGGTCGCATCAGGGCCACTTACCTGCCTTGTCAGCCAGCCCAGCCTCTGTGAGGCTGGACTAAAAGGCTTGCCATAGTAGTGCAGGAAGTCTAAAAAAAAACAACAACAACAACAACAAACAAACAAAAACAGTATGATCGCTGTTTAAAGACCTTTCTCAACGGAGCACGCTTGACCAGGTGTTCCTTGAAGAGTTTTTGGCCCCTTCCTCAAGCAACCAGTGGGATTGCACCCTTTGTTTATAACCAAGAACGATTCGATGAACATTCTATCTAGTGTCTCCAACTTTTTAAAAAAAACTGCAGTTTTTCTACTATCAGTAAGAGATTATCCATCATTTTATTCTACAGTCACATTTTCAGTCGAAACCTCGGTGGCGGGTAATCTTTTCTTTCCCAGTCCACGGTTGACATGGATAGATCACCTTGTTTTTCATTTTACGCCTATAACAGATCACCAAGGCTTTTTTCAATGACAGAGAATACAAGATTACATCAACCTTTTCAGTCGACGTTAAACTATCAGGTAGGAAGGCGGGCTGGTAGGCGTGCAGGAAGGCAGGTAGGTAGGTAGGCTGACTGACAGACAGTCGTGATGTGTGGGCGGACGTGATGCAGTGGACCGTGGTGCGGTGGCAAGACCCTAGACTTAGATGAAGTTTAATGAAAGATATTTTTCCGTTTAATCTCAACAATGACAGGCCCTAGCCTGATATAAAATTAAAGCCAAAGATCGCTTCGTTTTGGGATGACCTTTAAGTGACATACTAGTCTTAGATAAGGTTTAAGTGAAAGATCATCTTGTTCGGCTGATCTGTGAATGACAGATGACTGGTCCAAGAGGAAGTTAACGCGAACATCGCCTTTATCGCTTGACCTCCAGACGACGGATAACTAGTCTTACGAGAAGCTGAAGTAAAAGACCCCCTTTTTTAATTGATCTTCAGTTGGCAGTTCATCACTCTTTGATGAAGCTAAAAATGAAAGATTGACGTTTCAGTTTAAGGTCATTTTTTCAGTCCACGTTTCAGTTTTGGACGATGGTCAAGTGAAATCGCTAGCTTAGCGCCGCACTGACTTCAGGTGGAAGCGACAGTTTAAAAAGAATTTCATCGTGGATTGTAGACTTTTTTTGTGGCCAGGATGAAGGCGGTGTTTGGCTTCCCCTCTCGATCCCACTGACGAAAAATTACTGAAGTGGACTAAAGCTACATGTTAACTTCTGAAGGTTCCTATTTTAAGCCAAAATGAAGACGCTAAAATTGTTTGAAAAATCCCTTCAGTCTGTATAGAAACTATTGTTGTATGCGGAGTAAAATGTTGCTCGTAGGACGGACACGCGCACGCACATCCACGAGCACACCCATGCACAAGCTCACAAAATGCGATTGTATGTTCAGCCCGCTTTTAGCATTCTGAGACTAAATTTTTATGCAGAAGTATTAACTTTTTGGCGAAAAAAGCAATTTTTCAAAGAATATTGTTTTATAAGAAATATTACGTGTTCGACTGTTTAAAATATCTTTACATTACTGCAGGCTATTTAAGAGTTTAATAAAAAATATATATACACGAAGGTTGTATGTAGTGAATGTGGAGGTACGTCTGCTTCTAGCGTAGCAAATTATCATATGAGCTTATCTTTACATCTCTCACTACCCTTTCTGTCTTCTGTGTGTGTCTCTCTCTCTCTCTCACACAGATATATATATATATACTCCTTCTAAGAACTACTCTGCACAAACGCATTATACTTTTGTTGTTTATTATGAATGGGAGACGTATATATTTACACAGAGTATTGTATGCACAACCAAGGAAGCGCTTGTCCGCCTTTTTTCCCATTCCCTTCGTTCCCCCCATCCCTCTCTCTCTCTCTCTCTTATGTTCACGTCTTATCTTTTTTGCTCCATTTTTATCCCTGCAACCGCCTGCATGGAAGCAAGCGCGCGCAAACGCACACACACACACACGCGCGCGCACTCATGTACGCTCGCACACATATACATCTAATCATTCACGGACGGACGCAGGCAGACGCATACACACCACAAAGATTGCAACTATACAGACTGTACTCACATAAGCGCACACATCCATAATTCATTTGAAGACAGCTGCCATACTCTGATTGATCATATTTCCATAGCTGTCAATGGCACCTACTAAAAAAATAGTATATTTTTTTTTTGAATTGTCTCTAAGGAAGGAAGATGACTTGAAATTCAACTGCCTTTTGAGATAAGCCGAAAAAAAGCTTCATTTGGAGCAAACTGTTCTCACAGAATCTTACAGATTGTCTTTCTTGGCCTTTTTATTGGTTTGAACACTCCTGCTTTGACCGCCTCGTCAAAAACTGCTTTGACACCTTTCATTGTAAGGGCAGAGCACTCCAGGTACCTGACAGCCCCTATCCTTTGCGCTAGCGTAGCTCCCTGCAAAAGGGAAACACGTACCATGGTGATACACTAAACAAAACCAAAGGTTATCTTATCGTGCATAATTCTCGCGCAGTCACGACGCTAAGAATGCAATAACCCCAGTGCCTCTCTCTCTTTATATATATATATATATTGTGTAAAACCCATGACGTACCCAGTGCCTCTCTCTCTTTTTATATATATATATATTGTGTAAAACCCATGACGTACATCCCAGCAATGTCAACAGCAATACTGAAGACCGCCAACACACGTTCGGTCATCTCTGACTGACGATTGGCTGAACGACGGCATATATATCACTCTGGAGTACAACCACCTGTGTCTGAAACTATACTCGTATGCAGTGACCCTATATATATGTAGCTTCAGAATCAAAGTAACCCTTTCACAAAGTCTAGAAAAAAAATATGTCGACACAACTTCTGTTCCTTTTTTCATGCAGTAAGATATGCCTTTCAGACGACATTTCTGATTTACATACGGTAGAGAAGCTTTCTTTAGTGGAGAAGAGGGGCGGGTCTTTTCTCATCCCTTACATGTTTGAAGTCTAGGCCAGTGTCATATGCAGCCCGTTGTATTCCCAACGTATCAACGCCATCTCTCCTCCCAGATTAGTGCTCGTATTTGACCAAACTTTGCACTATTCGTGTCAAACGTGTGGGTGAACTGCTCGTATGTTTTAACTTCTACACAACATAGGTGTGCACGTGCGGGTAGCCACCTTAAAGGCTGGGGGGTAGCTCGTACGCGCACAGAGTACACGCACGTGCGCGCGTGCACCCACGCCCTCTAAACTACGTGCGGGAGGTGGGGGTGGGAGAGCTGCCTCTGTGGCAGTGACGACAGGCGCAAGAGCAGAAACGGTGGTTACACTGAGCGGAACGAAAGGTTGGTGTCAGTCCTGTCAGCCTTTTCTGGGAGGAAACACGCCTGTGCACCTTTTCATAGTTTCGTCATGACGCGCCGCCTGCTGGGAACTGGCGCATCCAGGCATCTCCGGTTTGACAGACGACTGGTTCGGAGCAGACCCCTACCGCGTCGCCCGCGTCAGGCACTTCAAAGATCTAGATCGTGCGTCTCGATGCAACAATCGAAGCCCCTGGATATCCAGGGTACCCCCATTACGCGCAAGACCTCCATGCGACAACTGGGCCCTGACTTGCACTTGCCATACCGGGTTCTACGTCCGGCGATGCGAAGGCTGTGATGGCTAACTGCCAAGCCGCTGCAGGAAACAGGAAGTGTGCATCTGTGACTGATTGACACTAAGCGGAAGCCACGCAACCAACACCGTCCGGTGTGCGACACACGGGTTTGTTTAGAACACGCGGTGATTCGTAGGTTGAGGAACTGGAAACACTTCACTGAACGAGTGAGCTCGAAAAATCGCGAACCAAAAGAAAAGAAACTTCGACTATTGTTACAGCCAGCTGCGTATTAGCTACTACAACTTCATAACGTTTGCTTCATCGCCGTTATATGGTTAATTACGCATGAGAAGTTTTACCACTACTGTTGAGGCGAATCCCAAGTCACGTGTGCTAAAACCTCATGGCTCACTGCGGCTACATCTATTTTATGCTCAGCAAGGTTCGTCCCATTGCTTTATGCTCATTCAGCCTTATCGAAACCGATGGCTAAGCTTAACTGTAGCTCTCTGCGCGCAGGGAGAGGTGGAACATACCGGGAGGGTAGGCATCATGCAATTACAGGAGCAATTTGATTTCAGACGTCTACTCAACCCTCTATGGAACCCAACCATGCTCCTCTTTGAAGCAAACAAACAAAACTCCCCTGTGCTGACAGAATGTAAACAAAAACAAACAAAACAAAACAAAAGGCCAGACACGTTCACATTCGAACCACATCACAACTGCGTCACGAAGCGTCCCCGTCTGGGACTTCGTGCACGGCGACAGCTCCGTTCCGTGCAGTTTGGACGGACAGACGTTCCGCATGGCAACCTTGGGTACTGACCTCGGAGTGAGAAATGGGCGCCAGCTGTCTGGCACGCAGCTGCTCCACCGTTTCTTTGTCGTCCCTCAGGTCCAGCTTGGTGCCCACAAGCAGCATGGGCACGTTCAGGCAGTGGTGCCGCACTTCGGGGTGCCACTGCGCACAAAACACGAGAATTCACTGCGCGAAACAACACGATTCACTGCGCGAAAAAAACACGTGATTCACTGCGCGAAACAACGCGATTCACTGCGCGAAAAAACACGCGATTCACTGCGCGAAACCATGCTTTTACGCGAAGGGGGAACACGTGTGCATCTGGCGAACATGCCGAACTGTGAGGTTTACTGGCGTCTCCTTGTAAATGCACCCTTCCATGCAGTGATTTGTGTACATTGATCACACCGACGTGTTTTTGACATGCTGGCTTTCCACACGAATTCATGCACGTTGCTGCTTCACTCACCTTGTGTTTGATGTTTTCGTAGCTCGGAGGACTTATGAGCGAAAAACACAAAAGGAATACATCCTGAAAAAAAAAGAAATACGTCAAGTTTAATAAGTCACCGAAAGTTTAGAAGAACCTGCATTGTTGAGACATTTCATCAGAATAGTAAGTGAAAATTGACGTGTTAGAATTTTAATCGGAGTATCCCAAATACATGGCAACTGTTTTTCTTGGAAACACCGTGATGTCTATGTGATGGAGTTTACTAGCCTCCACTAAAGTTTTCTGCAGTTTCACAGGATCCTAGAAGCAGGAGAATAGTGCTGTAGATGCACTAGTGCCCAAATCCTTCCTTTTCTTAGACTCAGAAATGTGGTAATTACAAAGTTTGATTATTTCTGAACAGACACGACAATGCGAGAAATGAAGGAGTGTCATTAAAAGAAAACGTCAGGAGCAAGGGCCCGAACCCTGACGACAAGGACAACGATAATAATAAAAGGAGGGGGTCTCAATGAGGAATCCAACAGAAGACAGCACGGAGAAGCATTTCACCGTACCGTGCCTGGATAAGACAGTGGCCTGATTCTGTCATAGTCCTCCTGACCAGCCGTGTCCCACAGTCCCAGCTCGTACGGCTCTCCGTTCACATGCACGTGTGCGATGTCGTTGTCAAACCTGTCGATGACAACTTTGCGTGAGCTTTCGCATCTTTTAAAGTCCAGCACTGTGCCAAAATATGCGTTTACGCGGAAAGAAAACGTACGTGCTCGCCCATAAATGCAGGTTTTCGGTATTTAGGAAAGATATATTTGCACGTTTCCTATTTGCGTGAATGCACAGTTTCGCACATTGTGGGCGCGGCAATAATTAGCACGTAACATGCACTTACACTATTCTAGCTCTTTCAACATGTTCGAGTTATCTACAGTGGTTGAAAGTTATTAGTTATTAGTCCGTGCGCTTTAAGTGATATTGTGGGGAACCAAACATTCGACACCGCATCTAAACCATTTCCTTCTGCTGTGCCAACCCTTGTAGGGCCTCCACTTGTGGTTAAGTTGGTGTCAGAAGCATAACCTGCATTGCTCGCTATATACTGTCCTCGTGTGTGGTACTCACACTGTCGGTATGTATTCCCCTGGAAACATTTTTCTCGTGTAACTCATGAACAGACTTGTCTTCCCAACAGCTCTGAAACCAAATGACATCGACACAATTGAAACTACCTCAAAGACAAACGTTGCTTGTGGAAAATGGAAGCACATGGGCTTAAAATGTTAAATATTCTTTGTTCACTAGAATGGAGAAGAGACGGAAAGAAAGCGAGATAGAGAAAGGAAGGGAAGGAGAAAGGATGGAGTGGGGGGGGGGGCGCAACAAGTGAAAACGTCGACTAAATTATAATGGCAGTATCGGTATATAACACCGCTCTTAAGTGCCGAGCGATTGGGCTTCGCAGTAACAATAAAATGTAGCTAAGGGCAAATAATTGCATGCTCTTGAAAGAAAGCGCAGCTGCAGTCTGCACATTATGAGAGTGACCGGCCCTTTCTCAAGGGAGTTCTCGAACTACTTCAGAAGCGGACCCTACAGTGAAGGATCAAAGCAATGACAGACTCAATGCGAACTACACAGCTTTGATATATTAGCGCGCTGCCTATATAGGTCAGCCATCCACAGGCACTTGTATGCCATCTTAACACCAATATAATGAGTTAGGATGTTTCTAGCCGTCCGCCTCCTGACGAACGAAGACCGCCTCGGTGGTCTAGTGGTTAAGGCGTCCGCTTCCGAGGCGGGGACCTCCCGTGGTTCTCATCCCGGCCAGACGCCTGGCACTATAGGGAACAGTACTAGGACTGGTTGGCCCGGTGTCAGTATTACGTGACTGGGTGGGACTGAGGCCTGTGTTGCGACAGCAGTCCCACGTGTGGCAGCAACACCGTCCTGATATGCACTTAGTTTATGGCTGGACGTTAAGCAACAAATACCCCCCCCCCCCCGACGAACGAACAGCCAGCGTGCGTGCGGACGGGGGAAGTAGGACAATACGCGGACTTGCATCTGAGGAGCGGCACGCCCAGAGATTCGTTTGACTGGAGTTTGACCCGTTCCTAGCGAGAACCGGAAAGAAAGGCCGGGGCTTGAGCGTTCTGACTTCCTACTGTGCAGCCACATCAAACAACAAAAAGTCAAGCGTGCGTCAGCGGTTACCGTCAGCTAGTGTACAGCTTGTATATGCCTGTTGTATATGCCGGGCAACGGCGAGAAAAGCCGTCTGTCCGAGTCTGGCAGCACGAAGTAGAACTCCAGCACAAAATCGAGCGATAGTCTAGACGAAAATCGAGATGAAAGTCAAGATGAATTGCTGTACTCACCCGTCGCCGACGACAACGCATTTGATGTGCCGCTGCATCTCTGCAGGCAAGACAGCTGGAAGGTGACGAGGGCGACTGTCACCTGTCAGGCGCGACACTGTTGCCACGGGTTCTGCGTCTGTTGCAGCGGAAAGACAAATTCATTTGAACAAAAATCTTTTCGAAATGTCAGGTTGAAGGACTGAACCCGAACAGGACCACATAGATCGCACAGTAGCAATTATAGTACCGCGTCTCTCTCTCTCTCTGCCATACTCACCCACTCGCACTCGCAAACAAAACAACAACAAAACCCGCACACACGTGTCAGTGGCATGATCATTAGTCTCTGTGGTAAGTTTTACATACCTAAGAAAACGACAGCACATCGCCTTAAAGCAACAGGATATAAATACGAGAATAGATCTGAGACGAGAGGTGTAGTGATCTCATCCTGCATGAAACAAACACGTTATTTAAAGTTATCGGATGTTCCATTAAGTACGTGTGCTGTCGTATCACCGAAAGAAGTCCGAGAAGGTTTGAACTAGGATTGAACAAGTCACTAACCTCTTTTTTTTTCTCCTCTGTCTAGTAACTTTCTCTTGTGGGTTTCTTTTCTTCTGCGTCTTTCAAAGGTACGTTGCGCGTGAATCTTTTCCCTCTCATGCGCACTGGACAAAAAAGTGCCTACGCTTTGCATTCAGCTTTATAATTCTGTGGCTGTGACAGCTAAAAATAAACAGCCTAGAAATCGCTGAAGTTTCAGACCAATCAGAAACGCGATCACCCGCTGTGTGTCAGCCTTGTAGCTGTCTCCCGATCTCAGGCTGCTGTCAACCGAGAGAGTACGTACAAGCCAACGGGGTTTAAATCCTCGACCTCCGTACCTATACCAACCACGCGTTACTGGTAGGCTACCGGCTGCCCACTCCCTAAAATGAGATTACGAAAAATAAACAGCGATTGGTCGATCTTAGAAACTCACAGCACCGTCGATCTTCTTCTCATGTGGTCATAGAGGCTTTAAACGCAATTTCTGCTCACCCCGCTGTACAAGGCTACCTCACAATTATGCTGTCCAGTCACTCGATCACCCTCTAAAGCGGGTACTTTACTATGAAGATAACAGGTATGCTACTTTTGGTCTACAGATACGAACGTTGAGATGAGAAACCAGGAAGTAGATGCACAGCGTCCGACGCCAAGGACCTAGTACAGCCGTGCGGGAACGTCCAAAGCTGATAGAAGTATCTGCCAGCGTTTCGTGTAGACCCAGTGTAGGCACACATTAACAATAATCAGTCCCAAGTTTAGCCATAATTCTTGGATTGTTGAAGTGGCGATTTTACGTACAGTGATTCCTAAAGTACCATAGCGGACAATTTAGCCTGTTGAAAAAAAAAAGAGCAAAAGAGTACAGCATGCGCAGGTCCCCTACTTACGAACAGTTTCCGTTCCGAGAGTCCATTAGTCTATTTTATTTCTAGTCCGTAAGTCCAACATTTGCACTGTACAGTACATTATATGTACTGGTACGTATAGATAAACGTTTTAGTGTCAGACAGGTCTGGATTTGGACACATAAACAATGTTTTCTTTCGGTGGGTATTGATGTAATTTGAACAACCTTCAAGTGTTGTAAATGAAATACAGTTTATATAAACCAATAAGATCTTTAATCTTACGATGGTTCATCGACTAAAGGAAAAGCCGGGTTTCTAATTTTGGACTTGAGAACCAATTTATTTGTAGGTAGGGGACCGACTCTACACGTTTTAAAAACAAAGTTCGAAGTGCGAAAGCCTGTCACTAAAAGTCTGGCTACACGGTAAACATTTACGTTACACAAAAACTCTGGTTGTGTGAAAACACATGTTGATTGGTTGTTTGTGGTTTAACGTCCAGTCGCAAACGAGGTGGATATCGAGACGCCAGTGTGACAAGTGAACGATCTGCCACGCTAGGACTGCTGTCGCAGCAGAGAACCTACATTCACACTCATTCACAATATTCTGTCGACTTTCTGTTGACGTGTGCAAGTGTACGTGTACGAGTGTGTGCATAGTGTGGATGTCTTACTATCTTTAACGTAAAAACCAACACCCCTTGACTGTTGATGCACAGAACATCTTATGACCCAAAAACTCCGAGGAAAATTCGGTGACAATGAAAGAAGTACGAAGGGACGAGAGCAAATATATTTAATGGAATGCTTAGAGCTGACCGCAATACGTATTTAATTATGTGTATTCAGTTAGGAAACTGGTCAAGACAAATGAGTCATCTTCCGCGTCTGACTTTTCGGCATCACAGCAGTGTTGGCTTCTTCAGTCTAGCCATGAATGACAGGCTGACGTCAGGTCCGTATGTGCCAGATTCCTTCCGGGAATGAAAGCGCCGTGTCCTATTTACCCGTTATCCACCAATGGGAAAAAGTCTAAAGACTCTATTTATAAATCTCTGAGCAGAGACTTTTACAGTGAGCTCTAGCAATTTTGATAGTATACTGAAAACTAAAAGAAACGCAAACTCAGGGAGTTGGTGATTTTATTTGAATTTTGTCCTTTCATTCAAAAATGAATGGTTTCAATGGATCAATTTTCGAGAAAATCAGTACAGTGAGTCTTTGCACAATGTGTGTTCATCTGCCATGCTGAGAAAGCGTTCACAATGTCCCAAAAGTCCGAATTAAGAGTCCAAAGTCAGTATCAGGTGTGTTCGCCATTGACGTCGACAAATGACTAGCACCTGGGGGGGGGGGGGCACGGAGCGCACCAGACGGTTCAGCACCACCATAGGCATGTTTGCGTAGATCTGCCTGAGGGCCTGCTCAAGCTGGTGAGCTGTTGTCGGTCTTGACTGGACAGCGTTCAACTCTCTCTGCAGATGGTCCCATAGGTGTTCGATTGGGTTGAGGTCTGGGCTCATGGAGGGCCAAGACATCACCTGAACCTTGTTTTGCTGCAGGAAGGCCGTGGTGAGCCTTGCCGTGTGTGGGCGGGCGTTGTCGTGCTCAAAGGTGAGGTTGCCGTCCTGCTGGAAGTATGGCACGACGTGGGGCCTCAGCACCTGGTCCACATAGCCTTGTGCTGTCACGCCATGTCCTCGTCCAGGGCCGATGTTCTAATGGAAGACGAAGTGTGGCCCACGAGTCGGTTGAGGCCAACTCCACCCCAAATCACGATGCTGGGACCTCCCCATCGGTCGTGCTGCAGGATGTTGTTGTTGACGTACCTCTCGTTCTGCCTCCTCCATACTCTGATGCGGCCATCGGCGTGGCTGAAGAAAAAGCGGGTTTCATCGGAGAAGAGGATGTCTCGCCATCAGTGTCATGTCAAACTCAGGTGCTGCTGGGCCCACTGCGTTCTCTGCTGCCGATGTCATGCTGTCGGCGTTGACAGCCGTGCAGGACGGGGCATTACAGCTGTCTGCGACGACGCTGCAGTCGTCCGGTTGTTCTTTCTCGATCTGTAGCGTTCAGTCTTGGCATTCTTCTGCTGCTGACAGGTGGTCTGTCTGGGAGCGTACAAGCATCGGCTTTTATTGCTAGTGGGTGGTGCACTCACCACCACCACCACCACCACCACCACCACCACCACCACCACCACCACCACCACCACCACCACCGTCATCGTCATCGTCATCGTCGTCGTCGTCGTTTTATTCCATTTTGAAAGGCCATCGGCCCACATCAACGACAAAGTAATACATAGCAGCCACATTAACTGGAAGCATCGTAAATTTGGGGTTGTGTATACCATTTTTCTCTGCTATACAGTATACTGAAGTTAATACAGGGGAAAAGAACACTTTATTAGTAAGCTTACGACGACCTTATTTTCAAACATTCTGATATTTTGAAAAAGCTGCTGCGTAGGCTAGTTTACCTTTTAGATTCATACACAGAAGGTGGACTTTAAACCGATAGGGGAGTAAACAGTGGTATGCATCCGTTCCTCATAGCAGTGTGCTTAGGGCACACGAGAAGGAAATGGTACAAATCTTCCACGCAGTGGCCATCACGCTGCTCACACTCAACTAAGGGACTAGGGTTAAAAAGAGGGATTCAACTGAGAAGCAGTTTGTCCCATCTTAAGAGACACAGCACGTCTGTGTTCAGGATGCGTTAGCTGACTTACACAAGCTGCTCTGATTAGGTCATGATGATATTCACAGCAGTCAGGGTATGACAGAAGTGACTCATGCCACTTTTGGCGCTAACAGTCCATAAATCTTTCTTTCACTGTAGCGATACAATAAGGATAGCTGCCAACGTACTGCATACATATCCAAACCCGTGGCTACACATGACAGTAAACTTCAAACACGAACGACCCCAGTTGAGCCTACCAGACTTATCATGTAGGTATAACATACGGTAGCACTGCATTGGGTATCGAGAATACTATAAAGTTAGTACCCTACACCAGTATTTAATAACGTGTATAAGCAGGTCAATCACAATTGGGAATCAGCCACAATCATCCAAAACTATACCATAACATCTCTTCCAACACTTTGAATCAGTTTGCAAAGCCTTATTTGTACTTTCTCAACTTCCTTGTATTTCTTTACTTCCCAAATCTCCTAACCATAAAGAAGTATAGGTTAATCTTCGTATCAAAGATTTTAAATACTGTATTAACTGGACTATTCTTGAACCTGAAAAACAGCTTCTTGACTCCACCAAAAATCTTCCATGCTTTTCCTGATATCAACACATCTAGCCCAGTTTAAAGTTGAAGAAAACACTACACCTAAGTAGTTGTAACTGCATGGATTCAACAGTAATTTGAGTTCCGCATAGAACCATTTTTCACAGTTCTTAATAAAGCCACCATTTCTAAAAACTACTATCTTTGTTTTGTCCATTTCAACTCTGAGACTCCACATCATGCAAAATGTTTCTACACAGGTGATTTTGAGTTGGAGGTCACCAGGCGAATCGGCATATATAGCTAAATCATCAGCACACATCAATAGGAAGATGCCAAGTGGATCTGCAAAAACATCAGTGCCACCTGCCCCACAGAGAGATAACTCCACGTACAATTCAGATAGGAAGATAGAAAAAAGTAAAGGGGTTAAAACGCAACCTTGTTTTACTACAAACATAGACACAAAATATTCCGTCACTTTTGAGTTGATCTTAACTGCTGCTTTCACACTTTTATAATACTTAGTAACGTTTTAAACATTTTACCATGAACACAATTTCTTAGAAGAATAAATAATAGTTTTGATCTATCCATGCTGTTGAAAGCCTTTGAAAAATCAACACCGTACAAAACCTACCACTTTGTCAGGTATTTCTATATCAAAGACTGAAATTAAGCCAGAATGTTATCGGGCTGTAATCTCTGCGAAATCCTGCCTGAGCTTCTGGAATAAGTTCACTTTCTTCACAGGAGCGAAGCAGGCTCTTGTTTATTGTAACCCCCTCGAGGTTACCAGATTTATTTCCCCTTGCATCTTTTCTAGCTTGAGGAAATACTAGTTAGTAAGGAAAAATGTAGTTCCACAGACAGATAAACCCTGTCTGTTGACAAGTTCTTTTATGTATTAAAAGCCCCCTTCAGATTGTACTAGGGGGGAACGTGTACCTTTATAGTATGGCCGGAGTGAGAGGCAGAGTTTTCCCAGTGAATTTATCGGCGCGACCGAGTTACGCTATTGCGTGATAGCGCGGAAGAATCGCGGATCCACGTGTTCGCGGGAACTCTGTCCCTCATTTCAGATTAGGCCCTGGTTGCAAGGAAAACAGCTGTCTCCTGGTGCGCCCCGTCTGTACGAGACCACTTTTCCACTTTTACCAGTTGCCACATTTTGTCTTCTTTCCCTCTTCCCTTCCCGTTGCCGCAATTCTTTTCCTTTCCTAGTTTCTTTTCACTTGTTGCCTCCTTTTCTTTTTAGCAGTTCCCATCCTTCCACCTTTCCATTTTTTCATGCTCTCATCTTTCCACAAGTCTCACCTTTTCTTACCGGTCATTTCATTTATCTTTATCCTTGTCACGGGTTCCGGGGTTTAGATCGTTAATAGAATAAAAGTCATTGAGTATATTTATTTGTTTCTTTATTCTTTTTTAGTCAGTGAGGGGAGAATCTGTGTGCGTGAAGCCCTAGACTCTAGCCCGAACCGAAATTACTTTTGTAAGACGACGTATACACATTAGCGTGTTAATTTTCCGCTGGTGTGTACCGATTACATTATGATGGCGCTGTACAATTTACTTATAAAGTTCAGGAGAGATATACCTCTATAGTTGTCAACTTACTCTGATCACCTTTTAGTGCAAAGGGAAGATTAATGCTTTCGACCAGCTCTCGGGGTAGTTGTCACTGACAAAAACTTTATTGAAAAGAGGACACAAAAACTTCACAAGGTTATTGCTTTCAATCTGAAAAAAAAATCAGATGGTACCCCATTAGTCCCGGTGCTTTTGCATTTTTCAAATAGATTCGAATACTTCAGAACCGAAAATTTCTTCATCTAAAAAGGAATTAAAATTTGTACATTCCTCGCAATCATCACCTACATGGGAACACAAAAGGCTTCAACATTCTTATCAAATTCTGTATTATTTGGTGCTTCAGATATATATTCAGGAGATCATGGAAATACTATCCGTGGAGCTATTTGCTCCATGTTATTTTATTAGCTGTGACAAATTTCAACTTCTGCCAAAGTGATCTAGAGTTTTATTCACTGCATACTGTCGTTAAGTCACGCAGTACCTGCCCGTCGTTCTACATACTTCTTTAGATGATTTCTTGAGGTCAAGATATTTCTGTAGGTCGGCTTGAGTATTGCTACGTCTGAATATTCTCAGCGGTCTGCGTTTCTTTTGTCTCCCACGTGAGAATTCAGCTTTTTTCCCGACACAACTTTTCTCCTGGATAGGTTTGCCTGGCAGGAGGAGTATGCCGAATCGTTTATAGAATACATACAAAGGAATGTAGATAATTTTTACTTTTTTTTTAGTGGCCCTCGATAACAGCATATAGAGGGGTCCTCCCGGCTCGTGACTTTCCTTAAAATACGGCAGACAAAAAAAAAAAAAAAGAGGTCAAAGCGCAAGCAATTCACGGGGTCAACCGCGTTGGTGGGACCAGTGTGTGTGTGTGTGTGAGAGAGAGAGAGAGGGGGGGGGGGTTGTTGCTTAACGTCCAGCCGCAAACTAGGTGCATATCAGGACGGTGTTGCTTAGACAAAGTTTACGCGCTGCCACACGTGGGACTGCCGTCGCAACACAGGCCTCAGTCCCACCCAGTCACATTATACTGACACCGGGCCAACCAGTCCTAGTACTGTTCCCTGCATCGCCAGGCGTCTGGCAGGGCAGCTACTAGATTGCCAGTTTTTAAGTCTTAGGTATGACTCGGCCGGGATGCGAACCACTGACCTCGGAAGCGGACGCCTTAACCACTAGACCACCGAGGTGAGAGAGGGGACGTTTCGTACGCTAGCACTGGCCGTTTCACAGTGCAACTGTGGGCGCGTGCGCGCGTATGGTTCTATAACGACCCTGTGTTTATCTGATTAAAGCAGTTACTTTCATTCCAAGAATCATCATAGAAAGGATCCGAATTTATTTACCAGCCACGAACACGTCACGACGATTCCAAAGCTACTGTCAACAGCGTCTATGTAAGTAGCTACAATACGGTATTCTGCGTGACGCTGCTTCAAGGAAGAGCAGATGTTCAGATTGTGATAATGAAATGACATCCTTTGTGAAATCGCCCACGTCTGACCCGACCGAGAGCATTATGTACAGCAACTCCCACCTGAACTGTTGAATCATTTTCTTGAGCGCATGGATGCCTGATTACATCGTCTCCGTTTGTTGTTGTTTTTTTAACCAGCCATTGAAATAAAGAATTTTTTATTTACTATCGATTTTGCACTTGATCTGTTTGACAGGAGTATTAAACTGGATGTTACTGACAATTGCTGATTAGAGGGCAATTCAGATCATAATGAATTTTTAAAATAAACCATAGCCTGTTTAGGTAAATATTTTTGAGTGCATTTATACTTACTGACCCATACTGCAATAAATATGAAAAACTTTGAAGCACAGGCAAGGATATAAATGTTTTCCCCTCCTCCACAAGGTTTACTTTTTGTGGCACTGGACATGGTTACCAAAAGGCATGTGGCTTTGTGCATGTTCATGTCCAAGTGATGTTTTTTTTTTAAACGAGGAATTAGAATTATCGATCAACCTGAATGTACAAATCCTGTCAGGGTGGGTTGGAAGTGTGTTTGCCTCTGAAATTTGCATGGCATATATAGCCTCTATGTGCTACCGGGAAAATATTGAAATAAAATGTTGCACCTGTGTAAGTTATGACTGTGCACCGAGACATGCAACATTTTAAGCAAATTCTTTTCCCAGTAAGCAACAACAGCCAGATAGGTTACATGGAATGTGTGAGGTGATTAATGATGCAGCTTTTGAGGTCAACGTCACATGCATGCATTATTCTCTGAAAATCTCCGTGGGACATATACATTCATGGATTACTATAATTAGTGTAAAGATACTATTGGACAAATCGAGAGTGTGATACAGTGCCAGAGGGGACAGTAGACATCCTGAAAAAGTGCATGGAAGGATGCCTTGCCATATTTCATCAGTGAGTGGATAGTGGAACAGCCGAATTAACGACAGAGAGGAAATTGTACATCCGGACCCGATTCCCATTTTGTAGATAACACCAATAAGTGCCTATTTGTGTACCTTCCAGTGACTGAATTTTCACATCATACTCTCTGCATTAGTGTACACTTTATATGCCTCAACACAGTTACACACACACACACATGCATGCACAGAACCCAGTTAACACTTATCATAAATGGAACTTTCATATTATTTCCTAAGACAAAGGTTACAGAAGAATACTACAGGTGTCTGTACATATCTAGATGCATTACACCTTTGTTGATGTTGGCAGCAAAAAAAAAAAAAAAAAGAGACAAGCGGTTCTAAAAGTACAAATTTTACAAACATATCCCATGCTAATGCCCATTTTAAAAAAGAATCAGTTACCTTCAGGTCTTGTATTTAAAAGCGTAGACAGATATGTCAGGATACTTGCCTAGATTTCAGTGAACCTTTTACCTTATTGTAAATAAATCCATGATTTGGACTGCTGCATGTATTGTTTTGAAATACTGTATGCCATACTGTGGAAAAAGATACAAAACGACTCTCAAACCCTTTTGGGTATGAGAACAAAGGACACTGCTTCTTCCGTTACCCGTATCCAGAGACTAGTAAATTAAGCTAAGACTATTGTTGCAATATCAAGGCATGACTGAAATTTGTTCATGAAAAAAGACACCTCAAGTGTGCAGTCTATGGTATAGTATCAACAAATGCTGCTAAAACCAATTTGAACTGATAATGGTAGTATTACTGAATGTACTACTGACCCTAAGGAAAGTGCGAAAAAAGGTGCAGAATCAGATTTTCAAATATTGTCAAGCAGCAAAGAGGGACAGACCTCATGACAGAGGGTTTCCTATCCCATTCAAATCCATTTAATACATAAGAAAGCATTAAACTCTGTTTTGAGACTGCAGCCTAATGATAATTTACCACCTTCAGTCAACTGAACTCAGTATGCTCAGAAGAAGATCCTCTTTTTCCTGTGCTCGAAAGTGCACCCACAGTTAAATACGTGTAATGACACACATGTACACACCCATATTCAAGCACATGCATTTTCATGCACATTTCAGCACTCATCTTTTTGTACTTATTTAAAAATTACACGACAGATTTCTATAACAAATATTCATTCACTCATGATACTGACAAATTCTTTCCAAAAACAAAATCTGCACTGTAAAAGAAACATCACTGTTCACTCTTCACGAGTCTGGGCTGATGTCTTAAATGAGCCTTTAATCAAGTGAACTCGTGAAAATGCACAGCAAGATTAGTTGTGACAATATAGGAAATAGTTTGAGTTTAGATGCAAGGAAAATCCTAGTAAGAGGGGCATCACACCAAGGATAGCAAGTTTACCTTATCATGGACAAAATATTACTGGTGAGACCAAAATACTGCAATAGTCTGCATGAGAAAAATACACAGCTAGAGATCAAGGAGAAAATTGTATCCAAAGTTTAATTTTTTGTTTGGCTGGGGAAAGTTTTGTCCGAGTTTTTAGCTTTGGCATCTTCACGTTGCTTAGACATAAACATGTAACCTTGACTTCTTATAGTTAATGTAACTCAGCATCACATAGGAATATTATGTGATCTGATGTACATTTTGACTTGCACAGAGCTCATGCAGGGTCCAATATGACCATTTTTTGTCTCCAAGAGGATCAAACCATGGGGTGGTGGTGGGGGGAACAGAAAGAAATGTAAGCTAGGCACTCATCTGCCAACAGATGATGTGGTTGATGTCCGTCCTCTGAACAGCAAAAGATGGGCCATGTTTTGTTCTGTTTGCCCCTGTCTGCAATGCCATGTACACAAAATACCAGTCATGACAGTTCTGCTTGCAGTCAAGAGTTTGTGAAGCAGGTGGTGGGTGTGGCAACATTCAAGAACAATGTGCAGTAGCCACTAGTGAACTGGGGTCTAGACACCAAAAACCAGTCTTTAAACATAATATTGTTGGAAGCAAGTTCTCTGTCATGTGACATACCTTATCTTGGCAGAAAGGCAGCCCATGCTGCAGACCCTGCACAATTAAGACTTGCCGCAGAACCAGTCGAGAAAGAAAATGCATTGGCAGTTGCGGGCTAAGGTACATCTGCTGCCATGTCTAAGCTGTTGTCTACAGACCAAAGCCAGTTTGCCACATTAAAAGCTGCACCTTTGAAATGCTATTAGGCTGAAAATTTTATGGCATTGCCGACTAGTTGACTGAAAGGAAGCTATGGCAGGCTATGCTGAGGTCGCTCTATGCACCTGAGCTAGGAAGCTATGCAAGAGTTGACCGTTAGACCAGTCAGGTGTCCAGCAATGACAATCTCACAGCCTCTTCACCAGGAGGCTTTATGGCAAGACCAAGACATCAGAAGCTTTGACACAGCTGGCAACAGTACTTGCTGCCAACAACTATGGAAAAGGCAGAAATCCACTGACAATTAAGATGATTAAACAGTCTTCAATGACACAAAGCTGATTAGACCCATAAAAGCTGTGGAGAACACGGATGAATCTGTGACTGGTTGTCAGCCTCCTTTAGAAGTGAGAATACAGGGACTTCTTTGGGGAAAAAAGTAACAGAACAAACGACTGCTACTTGCAGTGAAAAAAAGTAAGAATAACAGTTTATCTGTACCAAGTAAGGACAAAAACAGACGACGTTTTGGGGCATTGCCCCTTCATCAGGACAAGACAAAAAAAAAAAAAAAAGGAAATACACAAAACACAAAGAGTTACGTATGGACACTGTTGTGAGTAGTGACACTGTGGCTTGTTCTAAATGCTGTCTCCTCTTCTCTACTCACACCAGATAAGTGTCTACACGTAATTCTACCTTTGTGTTGTGTTTCCTTGTTTGTCTTTCTTGTCCTGAAAAATGGGCAATGCCCTGAAACATTGACTCTATTTCTATCTGAACTTGGTACAGTAAAACCTCCAATATACGACTCAGGTCTTAATAATGGAGGGGTCTTATAAAGGAGGACTAGTTTGCACTGAACCGTCAGTATATGTAGAAACGTGTACCGTGATGGACGAGGTGAGAAATAAACACATCTGCTTGTTATCGTGGCAGCCAACTGCAACACGTGTTTTGAAATTTTTATTTACAATGAACTACATATTAAAAGTTTTTTTCTTTTTGCATCTCAGTTACTGAACATGTAGATTTGTCACACATCGCATCTAGTTTCATCCTACCACACATCACTAATAAAACTTTCTTTCCGGTGTTGCCAATTAAAGAAATTGAAATTTTATAGTATAAAAAAACAAGTCATGAACTGGGTTTCACCGATGTCCCTGTCGCTCATTTACTCTTAACCCTTAACATCACGTTAAGCTCTCATGATCGCAACAGAGAAGGGATACCTGATTCACTGAGGCCATTGTTGCTTCTTTGTTAGAAGCACTTTCAATGTCTTTTCTAGATTTGAAACAGTTCTTTAGCGCTTCTCATGGAATCTGGGGTTGACATTTCTCAGTGAACATCTTTGCAAAAAATGTCTGTTAACCTTTTTGTGCTTGACCAGGGAAAGTCGTAAGCTGTGCAAAACCAGCCACTTTCATCAGTCAGTGGTCGGGTTAAAGAGGGAGTCGTAAATGGAAGGTCATTTATATAGTAAATGGTCTCTGTCAGAAAATTTTGGGTTGTATGCTGGAGGAAGTCATATCTGGGAAGATTTATATGGGAGGTTTTACTGTATAAAGATAATCTGTTATTATTACCATTCTTAAAATTACTTTTTTTCTAAAAAAAATTACAAATTAAAAAAACTTTTAATTAGACTTTCATCTGATGTCTCTTCATTTGTTTGCGTGGATTGTCTCTCACCCATTCTCTCATCTTTATGTCTGTCTCTCTCCCTTTCTTTGTCTGATGAAAAATGAATTACAGTTTGGATCGGCCCTAACAGTGTTTTTGTGCAAGGTACAGTTTTATTTTGTATTTTTTAAACTTTGTGAATACATCCCCTTATGCATCCAAAAGAACACAGACAAGCATGAACATAATCGATATCAATTATGCAGGTCAATGGGTGCAAAGAAAAAAATTAGGACAACACATATGCAAGTTGCCGAATTCAAGTAATCAAGTAATTATTTTCCAAAGACAGACCTGTTAGGTTCACAATGGGTGTTAAAAGCTATTTAAGTTATATTACATACATCTAGTTGATGGTGCAGGTACTCCAGACATCACCAATGTCTGCATACAGCAGTTTTAGAGATAAAGTATCATACCTGTACAGCAATAGAATGAAAAAAAAGCATGCATGTTTTGCCAAATTTGAGATGTAAAAATCATAAGGGGGATAGCATAAAAGGTATCCACAATTGGTTCCCTTGTCACATTTTCAAAATGCTGCCCCAAAGACATATGATTCATTTTCAAAGCATAAATACTAAGCGAAAGTGTTATCATTCCCTGAAACCACTTATGGGTCAAGTTTGTGTCAAGAAAGGGATCCTGCTGGTCACCATAAGGCTTTTTTCAATGTCCACGTTTTTCAGGACTATAGGCCGACATCCTTAATGAGGCTGAATGCACTAAATTGCAAACCACCAAGATGCTTAACCCCAGCATGATGGAAAACCGCTCAGCTTTTGATGCATGGAAAAATACCAGGAAGCGAAAATCACATCAAGCAAACAAGATTTGCCAACATTTGCAAAGATTTTATGGGTAAGCACAAAATATTACTGTCAAGACCAAAATGTTGTAGTGGATGAGAAACATGCACATTTAGTGATCAACATGAAAAGAGGCACCAAGGAAAATCCTTTATCCAAATTTAACTTTTATGGATTAAAATTGTCTGGGTTGGGAAGGCGGGGCAGAGAAGAAATGAGGAAAAAACGGTTTGTGGGTGTGTGCGCATGCATGTAAAATAGCTATGGCTTTTACATCTGTAACCAACTTTGCCTAACCTTTCTCTGAAGATCTGATTTCCATTTTTACTCCAAGCAGTTTAACAGTCTTGTTAATGACGAGATGTAATATAGACAATAGTAGATTTCATGCTGTCAAATCTTTGGCAGAAACATCAAACTACACATCTATTTCAATGTCAACTACATGGGAAGACAAGACATCTGCAGAGTGGGAAAAACAATGGACATTAAATTCCTTAACTTTCATTTAAAGTTTCTACATTTTATTTATCAAAAGGCATGTATCATATAAAAGCACTTATATTTACAAACAAAATGAGACCTTAAGTATTTCTGAACATGCAAACATTTCTCGGGCGAGAAATGTGAATAACAGGCAGAAAATAGGAGGAAAAAAAGGCATGCTTTATTACAATGTAAATGTATGACAAACCAAAACTATATATACACAACGCTGTGCACTAGCAAAAGCACTAATAACCTTATTTGTGATGCGTCTCAAGGACAACACATATTTGTGCAAGCTTCACCAAATTAGAGTGATAGTTCCATCTTTTAACAAAAATGTTAACTGTAAAACTCAATGAAATCTGTGTATGTATTATTCTTGCATTGGGTGTCTCAGTATATCCTTCGAAGGTAAACTCATATCACAGCGATAAACACCTACTGAGAAAAGATAACTAAGGCCTCTTCAGTGTAGGCAGAACAAATTGGCCAATCTAAATGCACTTTCCATTGTCAAATTCATTTTGCTATGCTGAACATGATTGCTACAGGGATTTCTGATGAATTGACAAATACGGTAGAACCTCCCTCTTAAGACATTCCTTATTACAACCCCTCTTTGATAAGACTGAAAGTTTTTCCCTTAACCCCTCCTGGGCTATACTAAACGTACTCGCTATTAAGACCCCTCTCAGTTAAGACCAGATTCTGGTGGATTTTCAAGTCCTAATAGGGAGGTCTTACCGTATTCATACATGTATGAGATGCACCGCGCATTGGGGGCTTATTACTGACATTATAAAGCAGCGACAAACTAGCAATAAATTTCAATGGGGCAACACAAGTATTACTGAGTGTAATACAGGAGTGACATATCTTTAGGAGAGAATGTTGTGAACAGATTCAAAATTTGTCCCTATCCCCAACCCACAGGCCTACGAATCACTTACAAGGATATTTTACCTTGAGGTCGCTTCTTTATAATATGCCTTTGAACAGAATTGGTTGCAGGCTTCAGTGCCACAGAATTCAAATGAGGCTAAATGTAAATTCACAATTTAAAAAATGTCATACCTCAAATCACAAGATAACTCATTTTTGAATATTTACCCCCCACCCCCCAAAAAACCCCAGAAAAAAATACACAGCATTATAATCTAACATCAATCCTCCACCCCCCTCCCCAACTATGAAATCCCATGCTAATGCCCATTTTAAAAAATAATCAGCTCCAGGACTTGTATTTAAAAGCAAGCATAACCAGACTTTTATGCAATAAAACATAAATGAATGATACCGGTGTTATTTTAAAATTTATATCTACCCCTCTTTAATCCTTACATCCTTAATGTAATGGTTGCTATAGTTTTGCACTGTCTCTAAGTGTGTGATGTGATGAGAGGAACTCCTTAAAAGGTCATCTTAATATACAAATGGAGAATCTTTCATGTAACTTAACATAATCACAGACATAATAACAAGTCAGCAAATGGGAAGTAAGGTACAGTTCTGTCTGAAGATTACCATTAGTGTTCAATTGTCAATTTGTTACAAGGTCCACAAGACTGCAATGCAGCTGATAAAATATACATGATATAGACAGAAGACAGAAATGATCGTATGAAACATGTTTTCTCTCCTAGCAAAGTCTGAAGAAATTCTAAGACAAACTCCTGAAGGTGAGCTCAGCCAGACTAGAAATTGGCCCCAATATGTAAAAGTACCAGGCACTGATATCTCCTGAAAAAAAAAAATCCACCAAAGGCCAAGTGCAATCAAAAATAACCTGACTGTAAGAAAAATAACCTGACTGTAAGAAAAATAACCTGATTGAAGAAAAATATGGGAAAATCTTGGTGCGGAAAATCACCATGACCTCTTACAAAAGTCAATTTGCTTTGACTTTTACCAAGAACAAATTCGTTTCATTCTCTATTACCACAAAAAAAAAAAAAAAAGGAGGGGAGGAAGAAGGGACAAAAGAACTGAATTTAAAAACTCTTACCACCAACAAAGAATGTATAGACTAACACATTTTCTCTTCTATAAACACAACTTATAATAATCTGTACATTATAAAGCAAGAAGTGTTAACACTTATCTCTTCCACTTTCAAAATGCTGACCAGCAACTTTTAAGCAGTGAATATTGCATGCTTTGTGGCAGATTTAACTTTCATTTCCACACTGAATGTGAACTAAATAATAAACCCAATCTACAGCAAATTTGTAAAGTCAGGTGATTCTCCCGCTCCAACCTGTTCTGGCACTATGTTACATGACACCTGGGCTTGTGGTACAGCAAAATTGGTAAAACAGAAACCAAACCTGGCTTAGTGTTATAAAATGTATAAATTTCTTCACTGTTCCAACTTATCATAGTATAATTAATTATCCCCCCTCAATCTTCTCTCTGATTCACAATATTGTGCACTGCTTTTTCTTCTTTGGCTTTGGTTTTGGGCACAAGACTGCTCGGATGGCCTCATCAAATACATTCTTCAGTCCTTTCTGTGTTAGAGCTGAGCACTCTAGATACTTGACAGCTCCTATCTCTTTTGCCATTGCCAGACCCTGCATGAAGATATGTAATCAGTGTTGGCCTTTAAGTGTTGCAAAGTTCTGAACCACCATGGCTCCATAATAAAGAATTTATTTCAACACCAACATCAGCCTTCTGTTAAACTAAATTGATTACTTTCAGTAGATCTGTCATGCTATTAGTAGCTACTCCAAACTGACGTGCTGGAGTGGAAAACGGGCATCTAGTGCTAATTTTGGTCCTTTTCAATCACTAGATGTTCGGTTGATCATCATATTGGAATAAAAGAATACAATTCTGGTAAATGTGTTCTTCTTCCTTAAAGATGTCTTTGCTTTGTCTTTCAGAATGAAATTTATGAGCTAATTTATTATTTAGTGACCCAACCCTGCACGCTGTCGGCAATTATTGGTCACGTCGCGCACACCCCTTACTTTGGCTGCCTGGCGTGTCACGGGAACTCAGTATTTACAAAAAAAAAATCAACCAATCAAATGAAAAAAGACAAACGGAGAAACATTGTGATTAAAAATATATAGCTGGTTTTAGATTCAGAAAGAAAGTGTAAATACAATTTGAAATGTTTGGAAGCATTTTGCTACCTCACAAAATGCGTTTTTCGAAGTACGAAATTTTGTAGTGTAAAATTCCACCTACAAAATGACAGTAGTGGTTAAGCTGTATTTTTGCCTACTATGGCACACTGGCTTGAAAAAGAAAAGTCGACACCACCAAAATTTCTGACCATACTACAATCACATGTGTCAGGCATGGCAGCTTTGTCATCAGCTGTGCAGGACCTATAGTGCATAAAGAAATGCCCTTAGCCTGTCATCGATCCACATCATACTTCATTTTTAAGTCGACTGACAGTAAAGTATTTAGCAATGTAAAAATCGGATTATTTAGGGTGAACTGAAATTTTTCTTACTGGCATTTATATGAGAACAGAGGTGTGCAAACGTGAACAATTGCCATCGACTGCTGAATTTGGAACTGGTGCTTTGCAAAGACAATTTACTACTGGCACTGTGCCAGTAGAAGCAGAGAATTATTTATCGATCAACAACCGCACTATGTGACCACATCCCACAGTCATGGATTTTGCACATTAAAGCAGTCATCAAAGTGGCTGACATATTTTGTTTCAAGAATATATCGCGATTGTAACACGAATGCTTGGAGTAGCTACTACTTTTTGAAAGCGACTGCAGATAACAGATTATGTTTTTTTTCTAATTCCAATGATACACAATTTATGTTTGTATCTTTATTAGAACCAAAGATATCACAACAAGTTTTCCAGTGATGCTGTTTTTTTTTTTTTGCTTTTTTTTGCCAAACCACTTCCCCAAATCACCTAGACACCATGCAAGAGATGAAAAAGTCCTTTGATATCTTATCAATATGGAGACAGAAACATGCAAATATAAGAACTGCTTTCTCAACCTCACTACTGACCTGTGGGTAGGTGATTGGAGACAGTTTCTTTTCTTTTAGCTTCTCAATGGTCTCTTTGTCCTCTCTTAAATCCAGCTTGGTCCCCACCAAGATAATGGGTGTGTTTGGACAATGATGACTGACTTCAGGGTACCACTATCACATGCACAGAACACCTTAACAATGCATTTTCATGCTGATAAACGACAAAACATGATATAAAATATAACAAAATTTACAAAACACTATATTCAAATTAATAATGACCAATCTGCTTTGGCATCTTTTGCTTTTCATCAAAGTAAAACCAATGTTTACTGCATAGTGGAGCGCTTTAGCTTTCAGTCACATATGAACGTTTTCAACAGGCTGAAGAAGAAAATCTGTTAGTTTCCAAGTTGTTGAACATGAACTGAAAATGTAATGTACAATGTTGACAAATGATTCATTGCATGTGACATAGCAATAAACTATTTTAAATTTCACCAATTATTTCAGAATATATTGCAGTAGCACAGTACTGAAAAGCTCCACAAAAAAATCTAAAGTCTGCTTAGAATCTTTTCTGATAAAGTGAACAATGATTTAAAAAAAAAACCAAATGCCTTCTTAAACACACAAAAAAGCAAGCCAACTTCTCTTCTGCAAAACAAAAAATCCAAACAAACCTCTTCATTCTTCACACTGCCACAACTCTCCAACATGTACTGACCTCTATCCATACTCTTGAATTGTTCAACAAGCAGTATTTCTCACCTTTGCTCTGACATTTTCAAAGCTTGCTGGGCTTATCAGGGAAAAGCATATGAGGAAAACATCCTGGAGAAAAAAATGATACGATAAACATTATTACATATTCCTTTTTCTTCATATTGAATTCTATCCATGAAGAAACATTCGATCACAACTTGTTTTAAAGGGCCATCAAAACTGAGTTACATTTTACATGCACATAATATCAGATATAACATTTATGTTGTACTTCTCAGATCCCTTAAGATACCTGGTCAATTTAAAACAATTTCACCTCATTGCTTGGTCTGTCCTCATAATCATATTCTTATAAAAGAAACCCCCGTCGACCTCCACAGCATCACACAGGCAACTGCCATATACTAGATTTTAAAATTATAAAAGCATGAACATGTTTAAAAATAACCCCTGGGGTTAAAAGATCTCACCGTCTGTGGATACGACAGTGGCCGGAGCCTGTCGTAGTCCTCCTGCCCAGCTGTGTCCCATAGACCTAGGTTGATAGGCTTCCCATCCACCATCACATTAGCAGAATAGTTGTCAAAACTATTTCAATGGAAGGAAAAAAGAACAAAAGCATATTAATGAAGCAAATGATTAGACAAATTCATCTGCCCCAACTTTTACACCCAACTCCCCAAATCCTTCCTCTCCATCTTCCTCAATGTATGAACCAAAACTTCAAATAGCCCCCCCCTCCACCCTGACACACACACAAAATCAATGGAACCCCAACAATTTTCTGAATGGTTAATGATTAAATATGCTGAGAAAGCTTGTAAGTCATGCTCCCTCCCTATCATTCCTATGCAGCACAAAGTAGAAACCAGTACCAGAATTGTAGCAAGCAAGAAAAAGAATTGGACATAGATCCTGCTATTATAAAATCTCTTCCACCTTGATTCAAACTGGACTTACTGAATACATGTGCTTGCAGAGGTTTTCACTAGGCTAAGCCAGTGATAGCTAAATTTGTAGATCTGGTTATGTACCTGAACAGCTGAAAAGTACTACTTAGCTTAACACTGATCTTGGATATTGATTACTTAGCTGGGATACTTATCTCCACCAGTTTGTGGAACAGTCTGCCAGTGACGTTAAGCAGACACAGCTACCAAAACTTGGTCAACTATGGGACCATTTAAAAAAAAAAAAGACAGAACTGTAAACATTATTTTAAGTGTCCATTTATTTCCTTTGAAAACCACAAACTTTGCTGCCTTATTTGACGCTTCAGTCTAAAACATGGCACTTTAGATGAATACTTTATTCTGATATGTATGTGAATGGCAAAGTTCTGGTCTCCCTGAAATCTGTCTGTGCTTCAAATCATGACCCTATGCTGATCAACAGAAAATATAAGAATCAGTGCATAGTGTTACATGACAATGTCACTAATGGCAGGGAGGGCACAGTGCATGGCAGTGCTGTGCGTAAGCCTAGCTAGAGCATGTCACGTTTCCTGACTAATGGATCAAGTCATTCTTTTAGGCTTCGTGGAATTATAATATTATTATTATAAGATGATTTTTACAGCATATTCAAAATATATAAATTAATGAAATGTTGTTTCCAACACAATTTTTGTGTTTGGTCTTTTAGTGAAATTTTTGCCACTTAAGTTGTTTTATCATACCATTACTATTGGTTTATAGGTCTTATGTTCAAAGCTGGACACAGCAATGTTTCCTGCAATAACCTTACTAAGCAGTTATGAAACGAGCAATGTGAACCCGCATCGTACCCAACTTTCAGAAAAGTGCAAGAATGGGAACACACATAGGGAAGCAGCTAAGATGACCATGCTATCTTGTCTACTACGTACTAAAGAATACTCACACTGTTGGGATGTACTCTCCTGGAAATGCATTGGTGGTGTAACTGATGAGTAAGCAAGTTTTACCAACAGCTCTGTCAACACATATCAAAGCTTTTATTTAACAGATCATCCAGCTTAGTAGCAATATTTCTTGTTGTGTGCATCTAAATAATACTAAATTATCTAAGTGTTAATACACTTAACAAAATCCATGGACTAAGCAGCTACTACAAACCATTGTCAGTCTTATGGAATTCTGATGCAGCAACAGAAACATACCTTCACATTATTCTCGCTTACTTTGATCTTACAACTCCAACAAACAGAAATAAACGAGGAGTAAAACCTACCAACTCACTTCCTATTTAAAAACAAGTGGAGAGCATTCCTTTATTCATTACCATGGATTAAAACTTATTGTGATCAAGATGATTTCAGATTTGGATGCTGCATACAGTATATTAGGATGCTAAAAGAAACTCATGTATTTGTAGGACAAATAAAGACATGGTCAGCATGCACTAGTGACTACCTGCTTCAATAGGATAATTTAAAAGGGTCAAAATCAACCTCCAAACCCTCTTATATCAATACCAATAATCACCCCTCACATACACTATGTTGAATACGACTACATTTAAAACAGACTCAATTCGTAAGTTTTCCATATAAATATGTTATTAAGAGGTTTAATAATTTCAGTTCGACAAGTCCATCAAACCTCCCCGTATTATACTATTACTTTAACTAACAGTACTATGAACATGAATGCTTCCTGGTTTTCGGGCTTAGCGAACTGACGGCTCCGTGTCTGTTCTTTAAAGATCATCTTGACGGCTCTTTGTCTAAACGCGCTAGGCCACATCTCTTGTGGTTATTTCAGCCAGTTGCCTACAAGTCATACGACAGCCCCAACGATCGGTCTCTATTAATACAGCAATTAAAATGTCTTTAACTGTTCAAAAACAAGGCATATAAGTCTCTTTGTAGTATACATTTTAACAAGTTATTATGGCGGTGAATGTCGATGATGACGATGTGCGAGGACAGAATCGCTCCAGCCAGCGAAGACAAGAATGCTATAAAATGTACTGTACATGCCGAATAAAATAACTTACCCATCACCAACTACGACACATTTTATAGCTTGCATTTTGCAGAAACTTCCACCAGCCGCAGAACCCTAATCTTTCAACAAACCTACAACAGTTTTCGACCACAGCTATTCCAATTGGGTTTACAAAATGGCGAACTTTTATACTCTGTATACGTGCTAAATTTAGAGTTTGAAAAGCACATCGCCCCAGCTCATTCAAGAGACAGAAATAAAAGCAACCTTTAAACACAAATTTTTAATAAGTTATATAACAATTAAAGTTGAATGATTTCAATAATTAATTAGCCTGTGCTTAACTACTGACAGCTTAACTACTGTGTTGGTGTTCTAAGCGGCGCACAATCATGTAATATGGCGTCTGTCTGGCAACAAGTGTTGGCTGTTGATGCCAAATTTAATGCATATCGAGCACCGAACTGCCCGCAGTTCCGTAAGCTGAATTATTGTAAATAGATTTACATTTATCGAAGTAATAAATATAAGTACATTTTTTCTTTGATCCCTCGTAAACATTCATACGATCTATCTGCTAATTACTAAATTAGTAATCATCATGATTAAAAAACAGATTATCCTGTAGTAAATGCCATCGCCATGGTAAGGATTCGAGGAGCTGTCTAGATCAAGATGGAGTTTTACACACTGGCAGGTTATTCTGAGAGGGGTGCTGGACGTTTCGCCCCAATGCCTGATCGCCCCAAGCCTCATCGCCCCCAAAAAACTTTCCTATCGTCCAAAGATCATATCACAATGATTAATGAATGAATGATGGACAATCGACCCAACCATAAGTGCGTATTTACTGCTCGCAAATACTAGAGATACCACTACGTTCTACTAGTTATTATTCTTGCGACATGCTGAAAACACGTTTTTTTTAAAATGTGTTTTCAGCATGTTGCAAGAATGATAATAATTAGCTAGAACGTAGTCAGTGGTATTTGCAGTGGGAGTAAATACACAACTTTATTGGAGCACTTACGTTTGGAACGATTGTGACGTGATCTTGGCGTGATGGAACAGCTTTTTGGGGCTGTGAGGCAAAGGGCATTCTGAGAGCATTCACAAGAACTCTGTTTCGGCAAGACCGTCAGCATTAAGAACGACAGCTCTTCTTCAATCATTTAGTAAATAGAATCCCTCGACTTGAAAATCAAGTTAAATCGAGTTGTAATTCAAGTTGGGTTGCGTTTATATATATATATATTTGCTGTAATGTAATTAAGTTTGGTTTTGGGAAAGGGGCTAAACAGTGAAGTTTGCAAAAAAGAAAAGTTTTGCTGAAGCAGGTGTACCGACCCTGGGACTTATCGTTGGTTAGTTGGTTATTTGAGAGAGACATTGCTTCCACCCCACGGCGATCTTGCACTGGGAGGATGGGTTCCTATTATGAAGTACTGGAACAACCACCAAACTGATAACAGTAGGGTGACCAATGTGGAGAGTTTAGTGTTTCAGGGAGAGGGGTAGCCATGGAGTCTGCACAATGTTTAAACTCCAAGGTATAGTCCTTGTTGGGCACTTTAGGATTTTAACCCACAATCTTCATCCATTAATATTTATAATAACATACATTTTTAACATACATTTATGTCATAAATGTTTCCTATAGGTAGCTAGCACTCTCCCCCCCCCCAAATTCTTGGAGATGACACAAAACTGATGGGTAATGCACATGCTCAGGCTCTGAAAATGTTAAAAGCATACTTGTTTCTTTGTTGTCTACTGTTCTTTGCATATATATATATATATCTGTGTGTACACATACATGTGTATATTGTGCACATCTGTTTATATTTTTGTGTGCAACACTGACAACAACCACAATTGCAATAACAGCCTTAGCCCTTGCATAAACTTAAAACCTCTTTAATCATATTCCTATCTCCTCTCTCAGTCCTCTCTGCTAATATTTACAACCAAAATCCTAACCCTACCCAACCCTAGTCTTAATCCAAATCACTATTCAAGTCCTAATCCTAATCCGAGCCCTAAAAGTAAATTGTCACTGAAGGACAAAATTAACTGTGATAGTCTTTATAAATAACAATACATGTAAAAAAAATTCACTGGGATTATACCTGTAACATTCAACACTAAACTCCTCCACACTGACCATGAAGCTATGCAAGCAGCTGGCATTGAATGTCATTGTAAACTGTACAAAGCTCTGTGGAATTTAGTCCACATTACGTGTCTACAAAAGAATGTAACATCGAGGAATATGGGCTGTCAGCAGCTGCATCTCCAGTCACTTCCTGTCTCTTATAAAAGTGTTTCCATTTGTAGAGTTCTGATAGGGCTAGCATACATTTGGGGGGAAGAACATCTTTTATGTATCTTTATTCTTACACTATGTAAAACGACTGTATTCTCATTGCTGTGGAAGAACTATATTTCTGTTTGCTTCATGTTTTATGCTATGTATATAATTTGATTTACTCAGTCTAAAACATCAAAGTTTAACTGACTTGATTTCTGTGAAGACAAATCCATTCCGGGAGAAGACATTTATGGAAGATTTGATATTGTACAGTAGGTCATTGATGCCAGAGGATCCATGTGTAGCACTAATCAAGATATGTGGTTACATGATTTAAATAAAACAAAATTATACTTGGGAGTTTGTAGTGAGTAGTGACTCCTTAACCTTAGATAAGGGTAAATGAAACAGGTTTACATTTACTGTGGGGTTTGGTGAGTTTTGACAGCTTGTAGCTAACAATAACACTATGCATGACTGAAGATTCATTTAGCACTTTGGCTGTCCCAGATTATAACTTCTGGCTCTTTGCATTTGCTTATACTTTCTTTAAGATATGAAAGCTTTTTGTGGTGTTCTCAAAGAATATGACACATCAGTGTTGAAACTTTTTTTGAGAAATCTGTATAAAGTTTCAGGAAGACTTCTTGGCAAGTTAGATTCAGTCTCTAATTCTTGTTTTAAATGTGAAAATGGAAAGATAGTGTATAAATATCTGTAGCAATTGTACAGCACCTACAGATCATCATGAGCACCTCAGTGGTTCTTGTGGTTAAGGTGCCTAGTTCTGAGACAGGAGGTCGGGGTTCACACCCTCACTGAGTCATAACTAGAACTTAAAAATTGGCAATCTAGTAGCTGTCCTGCCAGATGCCTGACACCATAGGGAACAGTACTAGGACCGGTTGGCCTGGGGTCAATAATGTGACTGGGTGCGATTGAAGCCCGTGTTGTGACAGCACACTGATTTGTGTAAGCAACACTATCCTGATAATGTGATATACTCCTTGTTTGCAGCAGAACAGTGAGAACCAACCAACCCACCCAAACCCACCCACCCACCCACCCACTCACTTAGATGTTATTACTTATAGGTGATTTTTTTCAATATTATTTGAACATTGCAGTTTCCAATTACTTGCTAGTAAAATGCCATAATCTAATCTAGCTAAGGAAACTGGGAAACGTGAGTGAGCACAATTTCTTTTCTTGTGGGACTGGAAATTGTCCTACAGCTGTGATGAACTGATCTCACCGTAAGAATGGGGGAATTCCAAAAATTTTATATCATAAGAGGCTACTGAGTTTTGGAATTCATTAGCCTACTGAAATTTCCACTAGCCTATGTTGCTTTCTGCATTTTAAGCTGATCTGTAAGCAGAAGAACATATCACACAAGTAATCTCGAGAAATAGCGGAACATTTTATGTGAAGGGAAGAAAAGGGGTAACAATCTTAAAGACTGGTTCTAATATTAATTTTATTTTTAAATGTTTTCTGGTGTCGTTGTTTGCTTACTGTGGTAAACACATTTTTTTTCAGTATTTTTCACCCTTTTTTAAAAGCACCTCAAACTGAAAATATTGGTAATTTTAGGATTTTATATTTCAGGAACCTTGTACATTCGAAGGAGAAGTCAGTTATTGAGAGAGAATGCTAAAAATGAGGTTTGAAGATTTTTTTTATGTTGCTATAAAATTGTACATGATGAAAATGTGGCTAGATAAACCATTTGCATTTCTACTGAGTAAAGTTTGAGATATTTAACTGCAGATTTAAAACTAAACCTGAAACCTTCAAAGTATAGTCTGCCTGTGCACATCTAGTCAAGCAGAAAGATCAGATTCTGTAAAAATGATTTCATTAGGTTTTTTTTTCAGAGGGTAGTGCGAGGTTCTGTCAATCTTTGTTAATAAATACATTCTCTTCTGGGTAGAAGATGCAGAAAAGGCTTTAGGCTTAGTTTGGGGGTTAAGATATATGTGTAGACACATTTTTGAGGTTGGGGAGGGATGTAGTTTATGGATGGAAATATGGGGTTTGATACTGATGTTGGTGGCATGGGTGCAGTTCTTCAATCTGGGTGATGAAGCTGAGACCCTCTTTACATTTTTTCAATTAGTGAATGTGTTGTTGACAAATTGCACTTTTTGCAGTAGTTATTTGACAGGAGAACTCAAGAAGTCTGGGAAAAGATTTTAGTGTGGGAAACATTTATTTGTCTTTTGTGTTTTCATATTTAACAATTAGTACACCAAAGAAGTTTCTGGGAAGGATTGTGCAGATTTCAGGGAAGATGAAGACATTAGTTATATATTTTTATTAAATTTGGTTTTGTTGATGGATTGCACACTTATTGGCTGGCTGTCAGGTTTTCCTGTGCCTTTGCTCCCTCTCAGTTTCCACCCCCTTACATTTTGGAAGTTGCACGCATGTAAGCTGGACCCGCGTACGATAATTAAGGGAAGTAGAGAGGACATTCAGGAAGCTCTCAAGGAAATAGTCTGCCACATCCTGGATGTGATGGAGAAGCAGTCATTTTGTCTTATTCATTTGGCAGATGTCAGATTTACATTATGAATGGGTAGTGCTTGTTGCTGACATTGTGACACTAGCCTGATAAATGTCCAAGTCGCGGTTATAACCAATGGCTAGTCGGCAGAAATCATCTGCTCATTTTATTACTCACATTGAAGGTATTCTAGGACAATCTGAAATTTTCACTTAACTTATACTTTTTAACATCAAAAATAAGTTAACAAAGGGTTATACATTGTACTTTTTAAATACATCCATTTTGATGATGACCAAGAACTTATAGAGTTGAGTGCTCTACAGCTGGATTCTTCCAGTGTAGAAATGTATGAATGCTATAAAGTGGTCAGGTGGTGCAACTATTCGTGTTTACCACCAGAGCAGTGAAAAGTTTAGTTCATAAGTTCAGATCTTGTCTCTGGAACATATTTCCCCTGTCTTTGGCCCCTTTTTACAGAGCTGGCTGCTTGCTGAGATTTAGCATTAGTTGATGACTTGGTATATAGCAAATGAAGAAGCTGAAAAGCATGAATGTTATGAATGAAGTATTACAAATGTTTCTCTGATGCAGCAGAGAGACTCACAAGCTCGCAGAGAATACTTGCGCCTCAGAGCTCAGCTGTTAAATGCACGCTATGGGAGTCCGTCTTTCTCTGATGCAGGGTAAGAGTCTGCCTTCATTAGTTAATCTGGTGCTTTACTTTTGAACGGAAGAATGCGGGTTTTAACCTTTAATGTATTCTATGTTGTTTAATTTCTTTCATGGAAAACAGGAAGTTGTAACTATAACCAGTTTCTTCTCTTTGCAGATTATTGTCACAACATTATACTTAGTTAATTAAAACAGGCACAACTGTATAAAGAATTTGATAACTAGTAACAAGAAAAAAAAAATTCTGTCTACAGGAGTGTTAAAAGCAGGTCGTACAGTTTACGGAGCATCAGTCGCAATACAGCAGAAGTGAGTAGATGCAGGCCATGCACCTTCATGTTGTAAACAGCTGTAGAAGAAGGAATGGTTTATGTACACCTGTTATGATTAGACATGAGAATGGTTTTTCGTAATTAGGAACACTGTGTAATAAGTCTCTCTCTATTTTTTTTAAAGATTTTTTAAAATCAGGAAATACAATTTTTATTAGAAGATGTTAGAGGTGTGCTTGGTGCCTTTCTTTTAGTTGTTGAGAGTTTTCTTTGGGCACCAACTTTCACTGATAGTCACTTGGTCGTTCATAAATGTGTAATAATGATAATGTAATTACAAGAGGTGTTTCTTCCTTCGCAGAGAAAAATGATCAAAACAGAACTGTTACGAATAAATCTTAGAACAGCTCCAGGAGATTTAAGGATGATATTCCACTTCTGGGTTGTCATATGTGTTTAAAATGCTTAAAATTACCATGTGTTGTATCAAGTACCCGGCTGCATGATCAGCTTAGCCAAAAATGGAATGAAGTAATGCACAAGTTTGGAGTTTGATAGGGATTAATCTTGTCAGCTTCTCTGTGGCTGAAGTTTAAAGAGATATGTACATCACACTCTGATCTTTGTGTAAGAACTTAGGGATAAAGGCCTATCAAGGTAACTATAGAATCACTAGGAGTTGCTTTAGGAGTTTACTCCTTCAGCTTTGGCTAGGATCTTTCAGAGGCTGGTCACTATGGTGACAGGATTGAGTGCAGAAGTTTATTGCCATGGTGATTGGTACTTGTGAAGAGGTTGCTTCGTATAATGACTGTCATTTGTGATTCAGTTGTTTGCTTGCCATTATTGTTTCATTTGTACAGAGGCTGCTAGCTTAAAATGATTGTTGTTATTGATATTGGGGCTACTGGCATGCCATGAGAATTCTCATTTATGAAAGATGCTGCAGATTTCCACAATAGATCTTATTCATATGCAGGTTTCGTGGGGGTTTAAAGAATACTCTTGTTTGTGCAGAGCTTTGACCCAGGCAGTGATAGTCGCAAGTACCATCACAGGCGGCATGTGAGCAGCAGCTCACTGAAGTATTTGTATGAGGGACCAATGAAGCATGTCTATGACAGCATCGAACTTGTACCAACATTTGCTGCTGAAGCTAGCAAGTAGGACCTTCATTTTTAATGAATTCCATTTGCCTGGCAGAAAGCTAGAAAACAAGTAAATGTTGTGATGTGCTTAAAGATTGTGAAAATGCTTTTCAAATGGCATGAGTGTTTTACTTTCTTTTCTTTTTAAAAATAAGTTCCACTTTGTGGATTCTGTTGCCTAGTGAACAAGAGCACAAGGTCTAGAATATAAAAACTGTATGAGAAAAATTTGATTTTTTTTCTGAAATAGGTAAAACGGTGACCTGTTGATGCTTTCCTAATAAAAATACAATAGAGGTGATACAATTGAAGGGAGATAATTGGAAATTTGGTTACTGAAAAAAAAGAAAAAAATCTGAACAGTTCTCCAGTGCTTCTTGACATTTTTTTAAAACCAGGGGTCAAAATGACCCTCTAGCCTGAAATCTGATGGTCATTTTGTAAAAAGCAGGGATCAGCCTGCAAATCTCTGCATCATGAATTTTTGTGCGTAAATTACTGATTAGCCCTGATTGTGGTAATTGTGTGTGATCAGAAGCTCTGATTCTCAGAGAATGCATTGGGAAGAGTAAAACATTGTTCTTTTTGTTTCTGAAGAGATTTACCTGGTGCAAAAAGTGCTGAGAACTCTGGACTGAAATTGGGAAATAATGAAACATGAACTATATGCTGAAGACCGTCTCATTTTTTTTCTGTCCAACCTTTCTCCCACCCTGCTAACAAAAAGTGTTTCCCTTTTTAATAGAGCCATGGCTGGAGGCAAAAGCTTGTCAGAGAACTATGCATTCAGTGGCATGCATCACATTTTTGATCAACATATTGCGGCAGGTACGGTGACCTTTCAGTATTTATTTTATTTGGAGAAACACAATCTTTTAGATCAATGTTAACTGGTTTGGTAGAAGAGTGTATGTTATGCTGAGAAACATGTCTGTGTGTGCAAATGAGTGCATGTGTGTGTGTGTGTGTGTGTATCTTGCAGCATGCACTTATTTATTCAGGATAAAGTGAGAGAGGAGGCAGTGAATGAATGTTACTGGAGAAAAGATGGGACTTGCTTGTGTTTATCAGGAGGTGAGCTTTTGGAGAAACCTGTGCACTTCATGGCCTGATGCCCCATGGTGCAGTGAAATTCATAGCATCATCTTCACTAAATTGAAAAATAGAACAAGTAGTCATAGTGTATTTAGCTGTTTGATTACAGAGATACATTCACTGCAGTGAGATGCGCAAGCTAAGTAAGTGGCATATTAACTAGTTGAAGAACTAGGTGGGTTATGCAAGTTAAGCAAGTGGTGGAATATGCAAGCTAAGCAAATGGCTCATTAAGTAGGCGAGCAGCTAGGAGAAAGCTGATTTCTGAAGGAACTTTCTGTTTTGACAGTGACAACAGTCAAGTTTGCCAATGATGACAAGTCACGGGTTGCCTGTGCATCTGTGGACAGCACCTTGTCCATCTGCCAAGTGATTCCTCCCCCTGCTACAGTTATCTGCATTTTAAGAGGCCACTTGGCAGCTGTTAGTGGTGAGTTGCCAACACTCTCTTCAGATTTCACCAAACTGGCACAACGTGTAGAAAATGCTGGTGACAGGATCAAGTGTAGGTTACAAACCTGAAGACTTGCAGAGACTTGCTTTTGCTTATGTGCTTTGCCTCTTTCTACAGACTTCGTGTGGTCCCTGTCCAACGATGTGATCCTGTCAGTATCTCAGGATGGCACGGCACGTCTGTGGGATGTAGCAGCGGGCAGGTGCATGCGGGTCATAGAGGACGGGAGTGGCGGGCAACTGCTGACTTGCCTCTTTCATCCCCTCAATAACAATATGTTTGTCGTATCCTTTCTTTGGTGTTTTCCTGCCCTTTCTCAGTGTGAAATGTGAAGATTTCAAATAAGAGGTCTGCCTGACAGAAGTGTCTTTCCACATCAGGTTTCAAAACTGATTCCAAGTTTACAACAAGACATATGCAATACGCGATGGTTTGAGAAGTTTTCAGGTTTATGCCTTGATAAATTTCTCATTGATCACACTGTAATAGTAAGTTTGGTCATGATTTTAAAAAGAAAAAAAGTTGTTTTGATCCTGCACAGTTGAACACTGCTACCTTAACCAGATGCAGACTGGGAATAGCAGATGTCTGGTACAGGTGATGAATATGTCCACTGGCAAAGGCTACAAGGTGAGTGGCAGAAATTCTCACAAATCATATCTAGCAGGTATTCTTCAGGTGGCAAACAGGAATCGCTGAAAAGTAGCTGCAGTTGAAATAGTTGTCCTGCATGGAAAGGAAAACGGGAACATCCATCCAGCCCATTGGCCATCACACCCGCCCTCTACTAATATTTAAGGGGAAGAGAGTTTTTCTATTTTTAGGGATTTCTTCAGAACTTAGGTGGTAGTTCTTTTTTTTATTGATTCCTGGGAGATTGAAAGGGGGTGGGGGTGGTGTCTTCAATGAAAAGGGAGACGATAATATCATAGTTGTGCCACCTGATGGTGAAGACACTCATTTTCCTAAGTGTCCTCATAGTATCATCATAACTAAGAATAGTCCATAAAACACCATCGTTGTTGTAATTATTAAAAATTATCATTTTTAGAGGAAGATGATAATAGTCATAATAGCAAAGGTTTACATCAAAGTCCGTTTGGTGGCTTGATGCCATCTTTGCTAGGAATTTCCCTTGGCCAAATTGCTACTTTATTGAAGGATACAGACATGGTGATACAGGTGCACATCTGTATGACGTGGACCTTGAAAAGACAGTCGAATAGCATGTACTGAGCATCCTTGACAAATGTAGCCTTGAAATGTCATTTTCCACATGGCAGCAAAGGAATCAAAGCTGTATTTAAACAGTGCATGGTGTGAGACTACACAAGACATTTATTTAACATTGTCATGTTGAACCTGTTCTTTTTATAGGGAGGGAGCAGCAAGGTGACGGGCAAAGTACATGCCCTAGCTTTTGACCCTAGTGGCCACATCCTATGGGCAGGTGATGACCGTGGGGCTATCTTCTCCTTCACAGTAGATTTGGCTTCAGGCAAACTTACAAAGACACACAGGTATTGCTTGTACTTGTTGTCAAATTTGGTTTTCATTTTGACCACCATTTTCTGTTCTTTATAAATGTAAACAAATTTGGAGACGGGGTGTCAATTTTTGGAATCCTTCTGTCTCAGGGTGACTGTAAGCGAAGGCCACCCTGTGACCAGCATATCAGCACGGGCGTGGATAAGCAGAGAAGCTCGGGATCCGTCTGTGCTGGTCAACTGCTGTCTCAACTCTCTCTGTCTCTTCAGGTATGAGTGGTTTTTGGTCTTGCTTTCTTAGTTTTAACATGTGCATGTGGTTATCTCAGAACTTCAGCATTACTAGTACAGTTACAGGATAGTTTATGAGTTACCATGAAATAATTACAATTAATTGTAAATGTGACTTTTCAGGATATTGGGTAAAACTGTAAATATTTAAGGGTAGCCCCAGATTGTGATCTTTTGCTCCATCTGTAATAAACAGTTTTTTTTTGTGTGTGTATTTTGTGGTTTTTAATAAAGCTGTTTTCAAAACAGTATTTGCTTGAGAGAGGAAATTGTGTTGTTTGAAATAGAAAAAAAATAATTTATTGTTGAAGTTGGTGGTAAAAATGGGCCAAAACACGAGGCAGCCCTATAGCATCCGTGTAGGGATTTTCTGCTTGCAAAGTTAAAAGGCTTTCAGTGGTGTTTAAACTGATAGTACACAGATTTATGTTAATGTCAGCACAAAAGAATCTGGGTGGAAAATAAACACTTTGTGGTAATTGGGTAAGAAAAATCGCCTATTCATTTGCAACATTGGTTTCCACACAAGTGATCAAAAAACCAAAAATCCTGCACAAGACACCTCTGTGTACAAAGAATGACTTGAATGTAGGGGGTCAACATGCAAATCTCTGCATCATACTAGAATTTTTGTGTGTAAATTGCCTCCGATTGCGTATCATGAGTTCTGTTTTACATAATTTTATGCTTTACCTAAATATTCCGAAAACCAGAGTTTGAGGAAATCATGTTTATTTTATGATAATATAGTTCTGCACTTGATTTGACATGATGGTGTAAAGCACTTCAGTGACTAACAAAATGTGTAAATTTTTCTGTTGTTTTTTCTCCCAATTAACCATAGCATACCCTCGTGGTCTTCCTAATGATTTCAGGGTTGTGTCAGAAGATGGTGCCCTTCAACTGAAGAGAACTTTTCCAATCAAACAGAGGACAATGTTCATCAAGAGTGCCTTCTGCCCTCTAATGTCTTTCAGGCAGGGAGCATGTGTTAGTAAGTGCAACGCATCATGACTTATTTTGGAGGGTGGGGATTGGTTTGTTGGAAATGGTAGTCCAAAAGGCAGATTTGCTAACATGATGATGTCCCCAAATTCACTTTTGATTCGGGTAATGGTGGACCCATCTCCTTCCTAAAGTTTTAAAGTTTACTTATCTGGTATCTGTAACTGGTCTTTTCTTCCTTAATCCTTAATTTTTTTTAATTTTCCTAATTGCAGTTTCTGGCAGCGAGGATATGTGCGTTTACTTCTTCGATGTGACCAAAGAAAGCAAATCATGTGTGAACAAATTATTAGGACACTCGGCACCTGTGTTGGATGTGTGTTTCAACTGTGATGAGAGTTTGCTGGCTTCGTGTGATGCTCAGGGAATGGTCATTATCTGGAAGCGGGAGGGTAAGCAGGGAGTGCTGTGAAGAAGCTAGGTCGTCATGATGTGAGTTCACTTTCTGTGTTACATGACGCACTTTAATTGATGTCCGCTCATGATCTGAAGATCTCGCATCTCCACTGACCATGGAAGCTATCCAAATAGCTCCCAAGAGGTTATCAACTGTATTAAAGCATGCACAAGTGAATTTTATATTCTATCTTGTCAGGAGAAGAAAATTCTTCAGCCATCCTAACTCTGCAGATAAACCACGTTCATGTCTTTTAAAGAATGATAAACATCTGTCATGTTGCCATATTGTTTTAATATCTCAGTGTTTGCAGAATATGCTTTTTACCAGTGTTAGATCCGAAGACATTCCTTGAAAATATTTTTAAATGTGATGATAGGTTTAGGTCTCTCCCTATTAGATTTTTGCAAGACTAGACATCACCCTGAATTTCTTTTCACTTTAGACCTCTAAAATGTGCCATTCCCCTTGACAATAAAGTGACCTAAAGGGATTTTTCCTTCCATGCATTGTGCAGAACAAAACTTCTACCAAAATCTTGCAACACCAGAGTTGACTTATTAAAGAAAATATATTAAGATTGATGAGAAATGAAATGGTTTTTCAAACTACATTTGATATCAGCCACAGGACTGAATTTTTCCCCTTTAAATAGAAGTGTGAATGCACTCTTCCTGATGGCTTCGTTTGTACACATGTTTACCCATGTTTACAGACATGTTTACCCTCCACTGGCTCCAGCGTATCTTTTGCTGCAAGTTTGAGAATATTTTTAGAGATTTAAGCAGTTCTTGAAAAATATTGACAGCCCTTAAATGAACTCTTCTGTTAAAAAATAAAGTCTGTAGTTGAAAGAAACATACACATTTTCTAAATGGACAGACAATAAAGCAATGAGTCATGCATTTTAACTATCGATGCTGTTAATTCAGTGTCGGTGGACATTAGTGATGTAGGAATCCAGCAAATGGTCTTTTCCACCAACAATAAATGTCAAACTTTTCAGCATGAGAAAGAAACATCCATTCTGGAGTAAACACAGTCTGCACATAATCTTCAAGCTGTGACTCTTTGATTCTTGCTGTTTTTCCTTTCAAGCTTTTTTTGTTTGTTTTTTGGTCACTGTCAGTTAACAGTTTGGGACAGAGAATGATCAATTTGTCATTTTTAAGTTTAATAGTTTAGTAAGCATAGATACGGTAATACTAAAAGACAAATCTTGATCTCAGGATATACACCATTATTTGACGAGATGAATATGGTGGATAACAAGCAGCCTAACTGTCTGCAATGAAAGGTTTTTTTTTTCATCAGAACTGAATGAACTACTTTTTTAGACACTGATTCTCACTTAGGCTTTTTAACGGAACTTCAAGGCAGGGTTTGGAGGGGGAACCCTCTCCTTAATAATTAGCTTTAAAATTTGTTGCAGTTAAGGATCTTTGCTATTGTTTTCATTCAGATTAATTAGCTGAACTGTTAAACATCTGCATGAAGTGATTAGTTTGGTTGTATTGACAATGATGAAGTTGCACACAAAAAATTGAAGCAAATATGAAATTTTTGGACTGCATGCTAGAAGCTGGTGGGGGGAGGGGGGAATGTGTATTGTTAAAATTCCCATCAAATCAGCTTCAAGTGCATTGTTGACAAGTGCTATTAATATTCTGTAGTGTTAT